>CAJVPU010000183.1:0-21482 GCA_910591775.1 Dentiscutata heterogama | reverse complement strand
AAACGGAATGAAATTTGAAAATTTAAGATTCATGGAGAATCAGAAAGTGTGCCTACTGAGGACCTTGCTAACCAAAGACAAAAGTTGGTTGAATTACTTTTACAATATAAACCCGAGGATGTTTATAATGCTGATGAAACTGGTCTCTATTATAGAATGATGCCTGATCAAATGCTTGCAACAAAAGCAGTTAAAGAAAAAAAAAAAATAAAGAAAGAATAACTGTTCTTCTTTGTATGAATGCAACTGGAACGGATAAGCTTAAGCTATTGGTTATTGGAAAATCAACAAATCCGCATTGTTTCAGAGGTATTCAGAGAGAAAATCTTGGTATCAACTATGATGCCAGTCAAAAAGCATGGATGACGGGAGTAATTTTTGAAAAATGGATAAAATCTGTGAATACTACATATAGAATTAAAAACAAAAAAATTCTTTTATTAATTGATGGTGCCATGTCTCATTCAAAATGTGAACTTACTCACATTACACTCCATTTTTTGCCGCCCAATACAACACCTTATTTGCAACTGTGTGATGCCAGAATAATCCATTCATTTAAAGCTCATTATCGAAAACTATATCTCCAAAATTTCGTAAATGCAATCGATACTAATGGGGAAATACCTCGTATTAATATATTGGATGCAATCAGGTACTGTAATAAAAAAAAAACCAAAAAAAAATAAAAAATAAAAAATAAATAAAAAAATAGAATTTTAGAAAAGATAAAAAGAAAAAAAATAAATTAAAAACAAATTAAATTAAATTAAAATTAAATTAAAAAATAAAAATTAAAATTAAAAAAATAAAAATAACAAATTAATAATTAATCGATTAAAAAGTTTTTCAACTTTTATTACATAACCAGGTTCATTACAGAAGCATGGGATAATGTAGTGCCTCAAACGATCGTTAATTGCTGGAAAAAGACCAAAATAGTGCCATCAAACGAGTGGAATAATTTAAATTGGAATGTTAATATTGAAGTCAAAACTGAAGTTGAAGCTGAATTAGAAGCTGATGTTGAAGTTGATGTCGAAGCTGAAGATGATGTTGAAGGTGATGTTGAAGCCGAAGTTGAAAATCTTATTTTCGAGATCCCTCCCAATTACATGTGTGTCATGTCTGCTAATGATTATATCTGTGTTGATGATAATCTTGAAGTTGAAGAGACTGTTCTAGACGAACTTGCTATTATTAATGAGGTCCTCCATCAGTCCGATTCCAGTAGTAGTGATAACGAAAGCGATATTGAAATTGAAATAATTACTCATTCAGCTGCTTTAGAAAAATGCAGTTCATTAATTCAGTATGTAGAACAACAAGAACCACGAAAGTTTGTACAGGATCAAGATTTACCGCAATTACGGAGTTTGTTGAGACGAATTCATTTGAATGTATTTAAATCAAAAGAACAAAAGAAAGTAACTGATTTTTTTTAAAGATTTACTATTAGAAATGATTAAGAATAGAAAGTTAGTTTATATTTTATATTTTAAGGAAAGCAAATGTACAAGGAAAATTAAATCGTGATACTGTCCTGCTGTTTTGTTTTTTTTCGCTTTTAGTATTTTATTCCTACGGTTGTTATCTTGTTCATTATTTATAATTTACAAACATGTATAAGAGAATGTATTAATGATAAATATATACATATCAAATGACTATCAAATTTACAGGAGGTGTAGTAATATTGTTTGATTTTATAGAATTCGTGTCCTTAAAGTAAATTAGCAACTCAAAAAAAAAAAACTAAAAAAAAAAATACTGATTTGCACTCATAATAAATAGCTTACCTTGAATAAAAAACATAAAAATTCGAATTCAAAGTTTAAGATCGGAAATAATTTATAAAATTTCACCCTTCCGCAAAATCCACGATCACGTTTGGTAATTTATAATAGTTCAAATATGTAACCCGGGATTAGATCTGAGATGCTTCAAAAATCTTAAAAAATATTAGTCGATTAGAAAAAAAATTATAATGAAAAAGAGAATCGCAATACTGCAGTAATACTTATCTTTGTCTTTCGAAATGTGTTCTCTTATTGGTCGATGCTTTGTAACACATAAATGAGTAGTCCCTCTTTATTATCAACCCCTGTATATATCAACCAAATAGCCTGATCCAAATAGGTTGATATTAACGGGGGTCGACTGTACATTGTTATAAAGTGAGTTGGTATAAGGAATGTATGGTGTATTGTATAGTGTATTGTAAAGTGTGTTGTAAGGATTGAAATAAGAAGAGTTGTGTGGAATATTGTTATATAGAGTAATATAAATATGTTGTTGCAAAAATCATTGTTGTTAGAATTATTGTTAGTAGCATTAATAGGTATGTTAAAAGTGTTGTTAGAAGCGATAGTAGGAGAGGTGTTAGGAGGAGGATTGTTAGAAGGAGGATTGTTAGTAGAAAGATTGTTAGAAGGAGGATTGTTGGTAGGCATGTTGTCGGGATGAGTATTGTTGGTAGGTATGGTAGAAGTGTCATTAGTAGGAGTGTTAAGAGTGTCGTTATTAAAAGCCATTTTAAAATTAAACTTTTAAAATTTCAAATTTCAAAATTTTAAAATATCTTAACCTTTTCAAATTTCAATCATTTATATATAAAACTTTGGAAAGGATGATGATATTAATCATTATATATTATAAAACTGAAAGTATTATCTTATTTATTGCGTTTGGTTAACTTATGTATAGTGACAATTTATTATTTCTAAGTAAAAGATAATAATGTTAAAAAAAAAAAAAAGAATTATTATATTATTCATTGCATTTGATTAACTTATATACAGCAACAATTTATTATTTTAATTAAAAGATAATATTAAAAAAAAGATACTGTTAAAAAAAAAAAAAAAAAACTGAGATTATTATCTCATTCGTTGTGTTTGGTTAACTTACGTATAGCAGCAATTTACTATTTCTAAGAAAAAATAATAAAAATTAATATAATGACTCTTTTGTTAAACATTATATAGTATTTTTTTTTAAAAAAAATTTTTTTTTATTATGTTGGTTAACTTAAGTATTTGATGAAGTCAATTTAATAAAAATTAATGCGATGCACTCATTGTTAAATATTATATAAAATTAAAAAATATATATATATATATATCTTATTTATTCTTATATCTGGAAAATAATAATATAATTAATATATTGATGATGTCAATTGATCATAAAGAGAAAAAAGAGCGAAAGTATATTTATTTTATTTGTTGTTTTGATCATTTTGCATAACAATTTACTATCAATATATATATAATAATAATTTCTGAGTTTTATTTCATTATTAATAGATTATATCAAAATAATTTACATAATATAATATTAGTTTTTTGCTTGTATTATTACATAATACTTATTTGTTTTAATCGAAGAAAGAATAGCTTAAATCGATATATATTGATTAAAATTATTTAATTATTAAACTATCTGATTCATTATTTCTGCCATTTATCTTTTCTTGTATTCTTTAAAATTGATATATTGCTTTGATCACTCTTTTTTCTCTTTTATTTGCTTTTTTCTCTTTTAATCACTTTTTTATCTCTTTCTCTTTTCTTATATCTCTTTTTATCTTTATCTTTTAAATCTAAGGAACAGAATTCTGTCCAAGTTCTGGTATTTTGGCATCTTTTTCATTTCTTTCTCTTGCTATTTTTCATTATTTATTGCTATTTATTACTATTTCCTTCTTTCTTATTTGATTCATTCTGTTACAAAGTAGGTTGTAATACAAAGTAATACTAGCATAGCATAGTATAGGAAATATTCTATTATTGTATTATTTATTATTATATTATAGTATTATAGTTATTATTATTATTATTATTATATTATTATTATTATATTATTAGTATTAGATTATTAATTATAGTTGGTTATATCTAGAATAGAGAAGATTCTATTAGGTAATAGAATAGGGCACAGTAATACTGCAGCTAGTAAAATAGTACATGACACAGGGTGCTTTTAGGTGCTTCTATACAAATTATCTCTAGATACCTCTATACAAAGTGCCTTCAAGTGCCTTTACACAAAGTGTCTCTGAGTGCCTCTATACAAAATACCTCTGAGTGCTTCTGCACTGAGTGCCTCTGAGTGCCTCTACACAGAGTGTCTCTGCACAAGTACTTCTGAGTACCTTTACACAGTTAAGCAATTATACCATTACACTTCTATCTGTAGAAAAGTTATAAAAAAAGAGCCTTTGCCTCTTCTACCCAAGTTAGAGTTTTCTACTCTTTCATAGAAATTAGCCCTACCCCTTTATTTTTCTTTACTTGTAAAGTGTGATATTCACTCTCTAGGGTAATTCCCACAGGCAAGATTATCACTATAAATTGTCATTAATAAATATTATTATCTATATACTATTATTATCTTGAACTGTTTGTCTCTTGCTATGAAGTTAAAGTATACACTTTACATCCACCCATGTATATTTATAAAGTATATCACTACACTGTGTGACCTTGTTACTTTGCTATATTTATACTAAAAAGACTATAGCATTGTAACATTTTGGTGTCTCCTGGTAGAAATAAAAAGAAAAAGCCAAAAGAAAAATTTTAAAAATCAATCTCTAAAGAAACTACTATTAATAGAATTTCTAGTAGAAAAGTATAAAATCTTAGAGGATTTTATCAAGGTTTACTAGAAACTATCTCTTTTGGATTATCTTTAGACTACAACTACTTTCTTAGAAATTATTGCAGGATTGGCTATTAAAAAAAAAAGCAATTGGAATTTAATTTATTTTAAAAATATAAAAAAAACTACTAATCTACATTTATTTTTTTTTTACTTGGAGAGTTTATGCTTTACCTCTTGCAAGCTACTGGCATAGTGAAATTAAAATTATTTTGTTATTGAATTGAATTAAATTGAAATTTTGAAATTGTTATTTGATATCATTACTCCTTTATTATAATTATTTAAATCTTTTTTCATACACATACTATTTTATTATTATATTTCTATTTACTTTTATTACTTTTATTATTTAACTATCATATTTATAATTATCTCTAGAAGTTAATTTTCATTTGCATTACTACTAAACTATTTGAAGTTTATTATTATTTTTTTTTATAAGAGATCCTGTAACAGAATTTCATAACCAGAATATTGTTAATCACCAAGCACAACATCAACTTAACTCTGCTCTTGCTGCTACTATACTTCAAACCAATGCACCTGATTATTCTTGTACCAAGTATTTCTAACCAACCATATTAGCCCTCAACTTGACTTTGGTATTTTCTGGACTTGGTATTTTACTAGTTATCATACTGAATTCTATACTCATATTACTCAAAACAATCTTAATCGATTATTGATAACACATGAACTATTAGCTGCTCAAGTTGCTACTAGAAATATTATTTTTAGTTGCTGATATAGAGCAAATATTGGCAATGCAAGAGATATTGTTGCTACCTTATTTTATAGATATATATCTTTTCAAGATATTCCTGAAATTCGATACCCTGACAGAAATCACTACAATAATTATATCAATAACCCTAACTATAGAAGATTATATACTAGATCTATTGTATATTAGAATTTTCCTCAAACCTTAAAACAATTTACTTACCAAACCTCTCGATGAGACACTACTATTACTACTTATAACAATCCTAATTTTGTAACTACTATCACTACTCAACAAATTGCAAATACTTTAGACCCATATAGTGGTAATAGAAGAGAACATAATAACTCACCTTATTAACCTTATCAATCTCTATTTAAAAGACATAGTTCATTAACTATTCATTATACTCATGATAGAATTCAATCTCAATTACCTAGAATTTATCTATTAAACCCAACTCAATTTCAAGAAGTTCTACTTGATAACATAGCCTATACTCTACTAGTAACTTCACCTCCACATTTATTAAATTTCTCACTAGAAAGAGATGTAGACCAAGAAAGTGAACAATCTATAGGAATTCTTGATCTTTTTCATTTATCTGATCTAGCCCTAGAAGAAGAAGAAAACTCTAATTTAGATATTGTTTGTGATAAACCAGAGGAACAAGTTGATAACAATGAACTTGACGAAGCACCTGTTGATAATATTCCTATCGCTGATAATGAAGCATCAGAAGAAATACCCAAAAATATCAAAGCACCTCTTGATAATGAAGAACAAATAAATATTGAAGAAATGGATACTGCTGCTCAAGCAATGATTAGGCTGGCTAAAGCTCTACAAAAAGGAAGAACTGGTAAAAAGAACCTTGTCAAAATAGACTTCTTTATAGGAAATAATACTCAAGACCCACTAGATTGGTTAGATGAATTCGAATATGAAGGACAAGCTAACTATTGGGAAGAAGCTTGACAACTTGAAGTAACAAAAACATATATGAAGAGAATTGCTGCTGAATAGATTTGTAGATTTACTGCTATCCAACTCACAGTATATAATGATCCAGCAAACCAAGCTACTAGTTTCAAAACTTTATTTACAAACAAGTTTTGTACCACTCAACAAAAAGCTATATGGCAACAACAATTTTTTAACCTCAAACAAGGAAGTAATTCAGTTAATACATATATTGCAAAGTTTAAGAATCTGAATTGAAAAGTTGCCGATTTATCTCCAACATTTATCTACCAATATTTTATCCAAGCATTACAACCCGAGTATGCTATACTTGTACAAGCAGCTGGTCTAGATAACATTGATCTATTATGAATGCTGCCAGAAATTGGAAAACAGAAAAACACATTACTGCTCCAGAAACAGACACCAAAGAAGCAATTGCCAGACTTATAAACCAAATTGTTCAATTGAGTATTAATCTCGCCCAACAATAACAAAAACTAGCTTATATTGCAAAAATGAAACAAAGCTTATCCAGAAACAATTTTAATTGTTACTATTGTAGTAAAAAGAGATATTATATAACCAACTGTTATCAAAAAAAAGTAGAAGAAAATAGAAACAATAGAAGAAATAAAAATAGCAACTACAATCAAAGAAGCAATTATAATGATAGATTCAACAATTATAGAAAATCCAGAAATAGAAGTCAATTACGTGAAAGAGATAAAAATAGAAGCAGAGATAGAAACTATTCTTAGAATAGAAGCAGATATAAGGATAGAAGCCAAGAAAGATGAGGACCCAGATCTCATCGCTTACTCTCATACTACTATCAGAATATAAACATAGCAGAAACCTAACCCTAACCCTATACTATTTAATAGCAATTGGAAAAAATTTTTAGACAACTATTCTATTTGTACAGCTCTTACTATTTATATTACTGAAATAAACTAAGAAAACACTAAACTAACCACAGAAGACAATAGCAATATCATTCCTGTCAAATGTTTTGTAGATCTGAAGGGTCACACTTACCTTGCTATTATCAATAGTAAAGCCTCTATTAGCATGATTGCTCACAAAGTTGCAATAAAATTAGAATTAAAAATAGATGAACTTTCAAGAAGTTTTAGCTACCACAGGAACCACCTCTTGACTTCTCAGAATCATTAGAAACTTACCTGTCAAGATTCAAGGTAGAACTATTTCTATTAATGTAGAAGTAGTGTCTGCTACCTTATATTTGTTACTTTTAGAAAATGACTGGTCTAGAAAAGTTGAAGCAAACTATAACTAGAAAAATTGTCAATATACTATGTATTGGAAAGAAAAGAAGCTTATAATTGATACTTCTTATAGACAAGAAATGCTCAAAGAAAAGCAACCTACTTGCATTACTCCAGAAGACTTTGAACTATACAAACAGGAATATTTAACCTCTCAAGAAGTCTATGCCTTTACTACAACAAATGAAAGAGAAGAAGAATGGATTATCTATACATTCTGGTATAGAAGCCCACTGAAATGTAAAAGTTGTGGTCTTAGAGACCACCAGTATAAATATTGCCTCCAGAATAAATGCAAATATTGCCACAAGATAGGCTATATTGTTATTAACTGCCTAAACAAACAAAATAGAAAAGCTAATTGTAAAAATTACAACCAAACTGACCACCTATTCAAGGACTACCCTCAGAACTTGTGTTTTGGTTATAAGCAATTAGGATATATTAAAATTAATTGTTCTTTAGCACAACAGAAATTAGACAACCTAACTTATTGTTGTGGTTGTAATAGAATTTAGATAGAAGCAATAAGGCTTGATCATTATAGCAGACGTAGAACTCATTACTGCTATCAATACCTAACTCCACAGATATCAGACAAGTAATATCTTTTCAACTAGCTTATCTGTACTGTTTGTTATAAAACATTCCATAAAGAACTAGAATTAAAAAACTCACGTAGTTAAGAATATTATCGAAATAGACTAGGAAGAGGAACTCTTGTCTATTGTAAAGTTTGTAATTATCAGAAATCTAGAACTAGAATGTATTAATTAGAAAGTATTCGAGAAAAGCTTTGGTTTTGTGAATTAGAGCACATATATGTATATAAAGTATGCCAAGATCTAATTTACAATGAAAACTATAAAATTTGGACAAGAATTAGACATTATATTGAATCTTGCCAGAATGCAAAATACCAATACAATCTTAATCAAAGTAGAATTTATAGACTAGCTCAAGCTTTATTAGAAGAAGAAATTCTAGCCAAATAACAAAATTACTAATAGAACAAGATAATAACCAATATAATCATAATTGGACTACCAATAAAATTGATATTCTTCTTCGAACAAACCAACAAGCAACTTTAACTGAAGAGAAAAAAGCTACTCTGCAAAGAATTTTGCAAGAATTATTTAGTATTTTACAACCTAACTTTGATTCTTGCAAGGTTTTAGAAAATTTATATAAAAACTTTGAAGGCAAAGTAGCACTTTGCTTAGAGTGTCTTCATGCCAGACAAACTAAAGAGTTAGATATAAACCAAAAACTTTGCAATAAGTGTTATCAAGAACTAAATAAATTAACACTCTTAGAAAACATAGAACCAGAAGCCTCTACTTCCGATACTTCAATGAAAAATGAAAAAGAAATTGAATTAATAACTAAAAACAAAGGAAAAGAAAAAGAAGCAGATTCAGAAACCCAACAAAAAATTATTGAGTGTCTAGAAGCATGTGTTCAATATCTAGAAAAGATAAATGAACAATTAACAAACTTTTTCAAAGACCAGATCTTATATCACCAAGAACGAGCCAAATATTATTCTAAACTATACTCTCGATGAAATTTTTAAACTATTCTAGGCATGATAAAAAACTACCTGAAGACTTAGAAGATTTATTAACAGAAGAACAAGCCTTGTAGCTGGCTTTGCAAAAGAATGCAATTAAATATAACTTTGTATATATCATAGACACCCTAATTCCATATAAGAAATATATATTAGAAAAGATAGATACAATTAATGTTGGACCATTAACTAAAGAACAGAGAAAGAAATTTATAGCCTTATTAGAAGAATTTGCAAACCTATTTGCAAAAGATATTTCAGAACTCGGACGTACCAATCTAGCACAACACAGAATTTATACAAAAGATATACCCCCAATAAAATCTTGACCTTATAATATACCTCCAGATAAACAAGATTTCATTAAAGAAAAAATAGAAAGAATGTTAGAAAATAAAATAATTCGACCCTCAAAAAGTCCATGGGCATCTTCTGTTGTTCTTGTATAGAAAAAGAATAGCAAATTAAGATTTTGTGTTGATTATAGAAAACTTAATGGAATTACTAAGAAGAATACCTATCTATTATCTCAAATCCAAGAAATATTAAATACTTTATTAGAATCAAAATAGTTTTTGACTCTTGATCTTGCTAGTGGATATTGGCAAGTTAAAATGGATCCAAAAGATAGGGAAAAGACTATATTTATTACAAAGTATGGAACATATAAATTTAATATTATACTGCTTGGACTTTGCAATGCCCCTGCTACATTTTAACGATTAATAGACCAAGTTTATAGAGGAATTGCCTAAAAATTTGTAGTTGTGTATCTAGATGATACTAATATATTTTCTAGAATATTTGATAAATATTTAGAATATTTAAAAATAGTATTTAAATGTATTAGAGATGCAGGATTAAAACTCAACATAGAAAAGTGTAATTTCTGAATGAAATCTTTATCTTTCTTAGAATATATTATTAGTGAAGATGGGATAGCCCCAGATCTAGCAAAAGTAAAAACAGTACAAAAGATCCAACCTTCAACAACTACTACTAAACTACGATCATTTCTTGGACTTGTTGGATATTACTGACAATTTATTCAAACCTTTTTATCAGTAGCTCAACTACTAAATTAACTACTGCATAAAGATATATCTTATTATTAGGGAAGTAAACAACAACAAGCATTTAATATATTAAAAGAGAAACTTATAACAGCACCTATATTAGCCTATCCAGACTTTAGCAAGAGATTTATACTTGCTATGGATACCTCATATCATGGATTTGGAGCTACTCTTAGCTAAAAAGATAGAAATAGCAAGAAGCACTCTATTATTTATACAAGTAAAGTCACCAATCTGCTGAACAGAATTATTTTGCAACAGAACTTGAATGTGCTGCTATAGTATGGGCTATAGAACATTTTTATAGCTATTTGGGAACTACTAAATTTACTCTTGTAACAGACCACTTAGTATTAAAATGGCTTAAAACTACTAAACCAAAAAGATGAACCGGACGCTAGATTTTGAAATTCTAACCTTATAATTTTACAATTGTATATAAACCTGGATGAATTCACTTAAATATGGATACTTTATTGAGAATCTGATTAAAATATAATACTATAAATTTAGATTAGTATTATAATTTATATAATTATTTAAATATAGAAACTATATCTACAAATTTTACTACTTATCAATAAAAGCAACTCCAGAACCAAGCAAAATACTTCAAGATTAAAAACAATCTTTTGTATAAAAGAAACAAAAAGAATCTAGACAAGCCATTACGAGTTATAAAATAGATAGAAGTAGACTCAGTACAGTCAACTCTCTTTATACTAAACCTCTCTATAACAAACTTTGGATATAATAAACTAAAAATTTTTGAATTTCATAATAGTTCAGTATAAAAAGAACTATAGTTTCTTAAGAAAACATAGTAATTTTATATAGTGAACTTTTTTTAACTGCCAGAACCAACAGTTCATTATAGAAAGAGTTGACTGTACTCTATATGATGCATAGTCATTCTACTGCAGGACATTTAGAAATTAATGCTATGTATTATAAAATTTCAGAAAGATATTATTGGGATGGAATGTATAAAGATATTAAAAAATATATAAAAATTTGTAAAGTTTGCCAAAAACAAGGCATGTTACAAAGAAAAGAACCTTTACACTTTATAAAAATTGGGCAAGTTTTTGAACATGTTGAAATATACTTGGTAAGACCATTATCTATTACTGACCAGAAAAACTGCTATATAATTATTGCTACAGATTACCTAACATGATGGCCAGAAGCACAAGCTATACCAGATGCTAGTGCTACCACACTTGCTCAATTTATATTCACTGAAATAGTTTGTAGATATAGAATATCTAAGATTATTCTTTCAAATCAAGAACCAAATTTTAGAAGTGATATTATTAGAATTTTGTATAAAAAGTTTTTAATATAACACAAATTTTTATCACCCTATTACCTACAAACTAATAAAATAGTTGAACAACTAAACAGAACATTATGTGAATCACTTGCAAAAGTTGTTACAAAGAATATTTACTTACTCCCTGTACTATTTGTATACTGAACTAAAAAGCATACAACTAAAGGATACACTTTATTTCAGCTAGTTTATGAAAAACAAGCTACTTTACTAATTAAACTAATTTTACTAACTTCAGAACCAGAACCAGAAATAAACCTCAAAAATAGTATTTTAACCAGAGCCTATGAGCTAATAGACTAGTTAGAAGAAAGCCAAGATCAAGCTAGAAAGAATACAATGATATTACAACAAAAACAAAAAGAAAGCATGATGCTCAAATAATACTAGTAGAATTTGAAGTTGAAGATAAAGTTTGGATTCAATGTAAAAATATTGTCACCTTACATTCTGTCAAATTTGAAGAAAAGAGAAAAGGACCTTATATAATATATACCAAACTTGGAAATAACGCATATAAACTATAAACCAACAAAGAACAAATATTAAAGCAGTATTATAATAGTAATAGACTTGAAAAATATTATGGATAGAAACCACAAATTATTATCAAAACTCAATAGACAAAGACTTATAATTTTATTAATAATTAGCCAATTTCATTAGACAATTTATTATATATTTTATTATAACTTAATTAGATTAGATTTAAAAATTAAAAATTTTATTATAAAAATAAAAGAAAAAATAAAACAAAGAAACTATAAAGAAAGAAAAAAACACCAGCTCAACCTAAGAAAATCCTCGACTACCCTTCAACATATACTACAATGCCAAAATCTCTGCCTCTAAATCTTCAATCTCTATCTTCAAATCAGCAACTCTAACTTGCAATCTATTTCGCTCCAAACACAATGTATTTCATATTGGTAATTTTGCCAAACTAACTCAACAAGATTATGTTCTTGCTGCTGTGCTTGCAGGTTGGCTACTTGATTCTGCAAGCTTCAAATTATCACTTGGATAGATTGGCTATGGTTGGTGCAAGGTATCTAAATAGTAACAACAAAAGTATTGTTAGAAAAAAAATACTTTTTTCAAGTAAATATACTTAAAAAGGAGTATATTATATAATTTCATCATATATTAAAATAATATTATACTTAATATAATTAAATAAGAGCTGCCAAAAAAAAACCTACTAAATTAAATCAATTATATCTGATACAAAATATAATTAAATACCTAATGACTAAGTTTTTCTTTAGCAGCTCTTATTTAATAATAATTTGCATATACTATATTATTATGTCATGGATATAATACTAGTTGTTTACAATATTTTCTTGCATATAAAATTGTTTTAAAAAATAAATTCTTCTAAAACCATACTTTCTGATTATTAGCTAGTTCTGAGTTAAAAAAATTTGGCAGCCTGGTCAAATGACTTATCTGTCTCTTTACCCAAGTCTTTTTAATAACAAGAAGACTATTAATTTCTGGATTAATTTAGATTTACTGTAATAAAGTTTCTACTATGACATTATATTTAATAAAAATAAAAAAATAAAAAAAAAACTTTCTAAGCACGCTGTAAGTGTAGTTTCCTTTTGAAAACCCTGAAAACGATGATTGGGAATGGCAATTTACTATTCACCTGATCTACGTGATATCTCGACCGACTGACATCACATAAATATCAGCCCCTGGAAGATCACTCTCAAACATCACTCAAATGAGCTCGATCGGCCCATATGATTGGCCGATTTCACGTCTAGTTATACACTGTTAATAATGACGAAAACTTTCGTTCATTAACCACTAAATTTTCAAAATTCTGAATATAAGAATACCGTATCTAAATAATGGATTTAAAATACGGTCTAATATGCTTATATCCAGAGTTGGCAAGGTTTTCATCATATGAAGAAGGTAATTATTGACTATATTCGTATTTTTCAGAAATGCGTGTCAAGAGGCAATTTCAAATAGTTGATTATTTAATAGCTAAAGAATGGTTAGTTAGTGAAGGCTGTAACCAAATTTCAAACAATTCTACCGATATAACATTGGATGACCATTCAATTAATGATATAAACGACGATACGGAAAGTGAGAGCTCCTTTGACAGTAATGTTACCGACGAATCACCATCACTTGATAACAAATTGATGCAAGATTTTGGTGAATCTAATAATGATGATATCTTAAGTAACGAGATGGCAGATTCTGTACAAACAGGAAATGGTGATTCATTAAATGATGAACATAGAGATAAACCTGGAGTTCGGAATTCTATTCAGCAAAATTCGGTAGAAGCTACCAAAGTAGTCAATGTTAATCCTTCAACATTTAGAATAGGATTACGTAGTGTAAGGACTTTCTCTAATTTACGGTCAAAGGCAGTTAAACCCGTTAAGATCGAAGCTAATAAGCCATACGAAGGTAATAAAATACAACGAAAATTTGTGTTCATTTGATTAGACATATAAACATTCAATTAACAACCGGGTATGATAATTTGTTGCAACATATAAAGAGAGAAAGTATATTTGTCCTGATCCACTTTGTAAAGCAAAATTTGCAAAATCATGTCAATTAAAAGCTCATCGTGAAGTTCACGCAAAAGGATTTTTTCCGTGTTCATTTGAGGATTGCGGCAAGATCTTTTTTACAAGGCGTGATGCGTGCAACCATTTTTTACTAGACCATGATGAGGTATATATATATTTTTGTGCATTGATCAATATTTTGAATTTGAAAGTCTTGATGAACTGCTTTGCAATTAATTTCTATATGCTCTTAAATAGTGGGAAAATCAAACATGAGCATTTATTCTGTTCGTGAAGCAAATAAGAAAGATGGAAGTTTGCAATATCACAAGTTTACTCAGGATTATTCGCTTGATTGCAACAAATTTGGTTTTTTGGCTGATAATTGAAATGAAAGGAAAATTGCCAGAAAAATTGATATGTAAATAAATATGGCACACAGATTACGAATATCATTAAATTAGTAAAAAATTTAATCATGATTGAATATAATATAATATGATACAGGTCAATTTTTAGAATGCTTATAATCGCTTGGGAAATTTACTGCAATAAGCTATTAAGAATTCACGGTAGATTGCGCTGTGAAATAGAAAATATTTTTGCATACACAGGTTCTTAAGAAAATTCATCTCCGACTTTAAAACTAGAGTTTGTGCCCGGGTAGAAATGGCTATTATATGCCCAAAATGATATTAATTCATTCCCGGATAACCTTGGCGATTTTCTTTACGGGATACAATTTCAGGAATTTTTTGTCAAAGTTTTTTCTGAATTATTCCATTGGCCTTAAATGTAAATTTGTCGATCGAACACCCAGATATCAAATTACCTAATTTTACACAATAACCAGCAAAAAAATCAATTTAAGTTGGTCATTTAGGCCAGATTCGAATCGCTATTTGGGATAAATTACATCTGAGGCACAATATATATAAGAAGCCATATGAGTCTTTGCCAGGTAAATTGACTTCAAAACTATGTAGGTTTTATGAAATTTACTAGCCACTAAGATGGAGTAAGGCCGAAGCGTGAATATTGGAAAGAAATTTGTGTAAGGATGCCAAAATTATGGGAGGATAAAAAATTGTCAATTTTTTTTTCGTGCCGGGTTTTTAAGTCCATGTCGTGTAACTTTACACGAAAATAAGGCCTCATGATTGGGTAAGTTATAAACCAACATTTTTAATAACCGGCATTATGCTAATTTAAAATAATATATATATATAACATATATACCTTGAAATAATGAGACCTTGGTTTTAATAAAATTAATACAGTAATAAAATCAAAATATATTTTTTTATTTGCTAATTTAAGGATTTACGCATTATCGTTAAAATGATTCAGAATTAAACCTATTTCTAAAGTCAAAATCCTGTTTCTGTTTTAAAAATTCGAAAAGAATAAATGAGTAAATTTTTTAATAAATTAATACAGTAATAAATAACACATCAGGAAATTTTTAAATTGGTTTGCAATCGATTGACAGAAAGAAATGTCAATCGATAAGCAGCACCTCTGTCGATTACCAGCGATACTGATTAGACAACAAAGCTGCTAATTAAATCGATTAGAATCGCTTTGATTGATATCAAAACTAAATTAAAATCGATTATTTTTTAATCGATTGTGTATCGATTAGCTACCAATATCGATTATTGTCGATTTTCCGCAATCACCTCTGCAGCTGGTAATCGATATCCACCCTATTTAAAAATTTCCTGATGACTATATAGACATAAAATTTCGAAAGAATTAATATGGGCTGATCGGACTCATTTGAGGGAATGTTTAAAGATTTGATTTTTGAAAAATCATCTATAATTTGGATCTACAACTATACTATTGCTTAATCAAAATATCAATTTTCTTTTCTAGAAGACTCGATAATATGAGTTGGTAATGAGTTGGTAATGAGTTGGTAAAGAGTTGGTAATGAGTTTTAACTGTCAAGATTTTATTATATCATTAATTATTTATTATTTCATGAAGCCGTTTATTTGTGTAGAAAAGTTTTTGACATTAAATGGGTCCGATCAGCCAGTGTTGTACACTTTGACTGGCCGAGCCTTTTTCCTCCCGGGACATCCCAACTTTGTCCCATCAAATTTCATCAGAAAAATTATATATTAAGGCAATAATGAAAAAAAAATTAGATTTTGAAAATCTTAAATTTGTTCCAAATCTGTCCCAGCTTTGTCCCAACTTCCCATGTACAACACTGCGATCAGCCATTAGATATGCGTAAAAAGCATAGAATTTATAGATCACTGATCTCGAAATAATACGAGATTGATTTAATTCGAATTCAGAAACCTGCCATTACCTTTGAATCATTCTAGTGTAGCCATCCAAACGATCACTTTTTTTAATAAAAAATTTGGTCAGGTCAATTGACGCTTGAATAATATCAATAATTTAATTTGTACTGAGATAAATTATTAATTTTAGTAATTTTACTACACATACAATTATATATAAACATATATATATGAGTTTATCATGTACAGCATTTATACATGGGTGACGCCAGGGAAACCGACTTCCGTGATCAATTCAACCTCATTTTTCCTAGTTTTTCTCAAGACGTCACACATATATTAAAAAACAAAATTACATAATCTAACCAACAAATATTTAATAAAATCAATGTTACAAAATTTTTTTTTTAGTATCAAGTTATTTGTCAATAACCTCAACAACTAAAGGTTGCGTGTCAAAATACATTGTTCTAGTATTAACATCTTCGCAATGGTACAAAAACTTAAAATCCCCTCTAGAAAAGAAACATATAGGTAATGTGTAAGTAAATGAAGACTTTGCTTCAATCTATTAAGTAATAAATCTTGTTAGTAAATGAAAATGAGATATATAAAAAATTATAGACTTTATCACAATCATTACCTTTGGTAGCGGTGACTGTAGCAGTCCATTCCATACCATCCTTCTTGATAAATCCCACTCCATTATTCCGTCACTGTAACTCTGTACAGGTTGGATTCTGATACATAATTTGCATGATTTTTCTGAATTAAAGAATTAGTTAATGATAGTTATATATTGTATTTTTAATTTCACAATAATAAACCCAATAAAATAAAATAATAATAATAAACCTTGATTATTGTATACAATAAATTTCACTCGTACAAATTCGTTCACAGGACACCTAAATTGATTACAAGATATTTTTGATACTCCAGGTGCCTTTTCAATATCAATTCCAAACGAAACTTCGTTCACTTTTAAGACGCTTAACATAGATTTGTTTAGCCTTAGGGTTCGTATATCAACTGTACCTTTTTGATTAGTCGATGGCTATTATTTAAAATTGGGTTAAGGTTATTCTTAGTATTGGTCCTTAAGCGCACATACTATACCATAAAAAAAGGATACAGATTCCCAAATAGCTTTTACTTTTTTCAACAAATTCTCTCTATACCAAAACAATGCAAGTTGCAGTTTTTCTTGTTCAACACTTCCTTTTGGTCCCTTTGATACTACGAATTGTTTTGATGAAGGAATTGGTTGTGTGTATTCTCTTTCACATAACGCAATCTTTTTAATTGGTAGTATAATACTATAAATGCAAACGAAAATTTATTAAAAAAGTTGCAAATAACCTAAATTATAGCTTATTTATCGTTCAATTATTATAAATTAGAGTAGAATGTCAACTAACCGCGCTGTAGCAGCTGGTTGAATAACAGTAGTGATGCTTAATGGTTCCATATCTTCTCCTATGAAAATAACGCATTATGATTATCTTCTGTTTCCAAATAATTAAAGACGTTAAAATACAAGGTATACCTTCATTAGATTCAATTGTAACATCAAATGCAGAATGCCACAAATTCCTTATATCGAATGTTAACAAACAATAGTTGTTTTCCATCCTAATCATGGAATCTTCTTTTGATCCGCTATTCCAGCGCATCATTTTAATTAAATCTTCAACTAATTTATTATGCTGAACATCATGTGTACCGTTAACAGCGTTGATATAATTATCGGGACCACTTAATGGTTTGAAGTTTAGTATGTCCATAGAAACTGGTTCAAGATTTTGATGAATAGTTAAAAGAACTGGATAATAAACTTGTCTAGTATAGAAAGTTTCATAATCAACATAATTCGGCCTATTAATATATCCATAGTCTATTTGTATCATTCCGCTAACACTGTTATCGAATATATTAAGTTTATTAGTAAAACTCGTAAACTGAACTTTAAGATATTCTTCGTAAAGGAAAGATCGACAAACCATCCACGTTTCCCAAAAAGATTAATGTTAATAACAAATTCCTCTGCTGGTAAAATATTAAATGGTGTATCTGGCATTTCCCAGGAGAAAACAGGCTGTTTATGAGCAAACAATTCCATCTCATAAGCTTCTTCCGCTGGGATATCGGATGATTTTAAGATGGCTTGTGTATTTTCAATTGTTGAATCTTGAAACGATAAGCTTATATAATCAACAGGAATCTTGCCCACGTTTTCGAGCTTCATTGTCATCTCCATCCTGTCACAATACATTTATATGTCAAAGATTTGGAATTAAAAAAAGAATTTTCCTTCAAATACATACTTTTCTCCTTCAAAAAGCATAGCAGCTCCGTGCATTAATGAAGTAGACTTAATTTTAATTAGTGGTTGTTCGACAATTACAGGAACCTTTAAAAATTCTGCAACGAAATCAGGTTTTTGTTCGACGTTTGATTGAACCCTGGACTGCGAGCTATCTAAATAATTAAATCAAACTTAGAAAGATGATAAGAAACAATCGATATTCAGTCAAAGAACTTACCCTCATGGTTTATACGATCCAATACAGCCAATCCGCTATTTTTTTAAATTAAAGGTTTCAAAAATATCCAGGAATCCATTATAAAGGCGAATACAAAATATAGATAAGTCTATATATGCTTACCACTTTTTTATTCTTTTATTATATTCATCTTCCTTTTCTTTCTTTTTAATTTCATCTGCATCAGGCGGTAAAAAAACACAAAATTCTTGTTCAAGACATCCATGAATTTTTATTTTACATCCCCTGACAATCAAATCTCCAGCTTCGGTTGGAGTGCCTGATACGCGTAACGTCACTGATGTATTTGCTGGAATAGCAGTAGACATCGGATTAGGTGTGAATCCTACCCCTTCAGCACTACAGTAGTAGTATATAAATCAAACTCAGAAATTATTGCTTAAAAATAAGAAAATAAGATTTAATAAATTTCGCAGCAAACCTCACAGAAATATTTTGGATATCTAAATCGAATGCAAAAGGGTTTGCTAATGTGACCAAAAAGTAAGCGGTCTCGTTTGATACAAGATGTGTCTAAAATTTTAATTTAGTTATATTCTTTTACCAAACAACACAATATACAAATTAATTATATTAGTAATGAATACCTGAATAGTATCAGATTTTGCTTGAAAAGAAGGCCGATAAAGGAATGGATCTTTTTCACCGTCTTCTCGAGACAAGGCATTTTTTCCAGGACGTGGATATGGTATTCTTCGTGGTGTAGGACTAAACAATAAATTAAGCTTTATAACTATTTGACAGATTAATTGCATATAATTTATAAAGATTAGATCGAAGCTATACATACCGACATACTTGGATACCTCTAACAACATTTAAGCCCCAGTATTTAAATTCCATGTCTAACCCTTGTTTTTTTCCAGCACCAACAACCCTTGGTAATGAGCTTGACAAACGAAGTTGTTCATCTCTAGGCAAATACATAAATAATTTACGTAAGAGCCTCGTTGTATACTTGATGATAGATGGATAATCTATAAAGTGGAGAAATATTTAAATGGAAAATATTTAAATACAAAAATATTTCGGATATAAAATCTCAAGCATGATAAATAATCATACCAGGTAGAGCTTCGGATACTAATAGGGCATCTTTTAATATGTCAATTTGTAGGTCCGGCCAACCAAAGGAGAGGGGTCTCACATCCTCAACTGCAGCAGAAAAATCTTCGTTATCGACAGCATCTCCCACACCATACACATCACACACCCTTTTTAAACACGCCAATAAGCCAGCGTCATTCCCAGTTTGCTGCTTTTGTGCTGATTGATAACCTGAACGAGGCTTGGCAAGAAGCGGCAAAATTAACAAGGCTGTTTGACGAAGGAAAAAAGCATGTTTTCGACGCAAATTAATTATAGAAAAAATAGTAGACAATGTAGTAGTTATATGAATCTATACATGTAATTAAATTAATGCAATTGAAAAAAAAAAAGGTTATTAATAAACGAGCAAAAAATAAGCATATCTGAATTGAAATACCTGTTCAACTATTGACATGTCTTCAACATACGGTCCATAACCTTTCATTGCCCATTGAGTAACTTCAACTTTTGACACCCCACTAACAGGACTTAAACCCCATTTCTCATTTGACCTTTTCTCTGGAAGACCGCCTTGAACGATTAATGCTAAGGCGTTATCACCCCATCCGCCGGAAACCCATATGCTAGCTAGCATTTTAGCGACCTTTAAACAAGCTTCAGCATATATTATCGGTGGCACTTGATTATTAGATGAATTTGAAGTTTTTGCATAAAGAGTAAGGATTGTAACATATTTATCAGTTATATCTGCCCAGAGAGGTTTGGGTGTATCGGGTAAAGAAGGGCTTGATGGTGAACTTGGGTTTGGGGATGGAGGGGATTGTATAATATGTGACTTTACATATGTATATATATTAATAAACGATATTATTACTTAACAATGTTGCATGGATGTAAAATCTTACCTCAATATCAGTGTGTAAATATGCTGAGATAACCAAAGCAACACATAAACCTTCTAAAGCAGCTCCATGCCACAAAAAATCCCCATTTGCTTTCATTGTTTCAATCGCTAATGAGTAACTGATTAAGTAAAGAATAATTTAAGAATACAAATATATTAAATTAAAAATTTTGGCTGAAAAAAATAAATAAATATTTTACTTTGTTACAGCATGTAACTTCAACTAATGGATCTCTACCTCAAAATGGTAGATATTCTTCCCCAACACCTTATTACTCATCTTCTGATCAAAAATCAGTTCAAATTTCCACATTACCCCCGACGCCACCTTCGCAAGCCATGACTACTGCTGGCTTAGGTGGTACAACTGCTGGTGTAAATCTAAAAGATAATCCTCTCCATGGTCGATCTTTTTCTTCATCGACTTTAGTGAACATTGCTAGCATGCCAACTGATATGAAGTTAAAAAGGAGGGCACCAGGAAGAATTTACAAACTAATAGCGGACTTG
>CAJVPU010000182.1:0-21499 GCA_910591775.1 Dentiscutata heterogama | reverse complement strand
ATTTATATAAATTTTAATTATATATATACAGATTATTATTTTAAATATATTAATTTTTTTATTATATAAGAATTTTTTAATAAATAAATATAATTAAAATTTTTATTTTAATAAACTCCAATTGCTCAAGTTAATAGGCTTAAAATCTAATTTTTTAAATAGCTATCTGATTAAAACTTAACAAAATTTTTTTTGCAAAATTATCAAAATCTCTAAATTTATATATATTAATTTTAAAATAGTATCTTAAAAAATAATTAAAATATTGATCTAAGTTTAAAACTTTTTAATCACTCTATATATAATTAATTATAAGTATATTTTTAAAAAAAGTAGTTTTAGCTTTGCAAATATTTTTACTAAAGTATCTAATAGAACTTTTAATTAAAAGCTTTTCTATTAAAAGAAGAAATAAGAGTTATATATATTAGAATAATTGAATAATAATATAGAAAATAATATATAATTATTGGTAAAATAATCTGCTAAATTATTAAAGTATTATTAGTATGAACTTGAACTTTGTAGAAGGTTAAATTAATATTGTAGGCTTTAAGAAAGTTAAGTATTATGTGCTAGATAGACCAAAAATTAAATTTAAAATATTTAGTAAAAAAGTGTAAGATTTAAAAAAGTTTGTTATATTTGAAATTATAAATTAAAAATTAGTAAAAATATTAACAAAGGAGTTATAAAAACTAGTAAAAATAACAAAAAAAATAGCAAAAAACTTAGCTTTGTATAATAAGCTTTATATTTTTTATACTTTCTATACTTTTTATATTCTTATATTCTTTATACTAGTACTTCTAGGTCTAGTTCAGATTTGGTTTAATTTAAGTCTGGTTTAAAATTAGACTAGACTTAAACTATAAATTTTATTAATTTTAAACTTTAAATTAGACTCAGACTCAATTATAGATTTGGTTTGAGTTTGGTTTAAAGTCTGCAAATTAGTTTAAATTAGTATAATTAAAAATCTATCTAATTGGTTATCAATTTTTAAATTTTTATTGGCTAATTAGAGTAAATATCTATATAAAAATACAATTAGTTATAAAAAAAACTCACCAATGAATCTGATTATATTAGATTAAATTTACTAAAAACAAGAAACATTAGAAAACTAAATTTCTTTAAAATTTTATTAGCTCTTAATTATATAAATTTATTACTTTTAAATAGAAAATAACAAATTTGTATAATAAACTATCAATGAAATTATACAAAAATTTGGTTCTCAGTATTACTTGCTTCTAGTAAATTTAATCTAATATAATCAGATTCATTAGTAAGTTTTCTTATAACTGATTGTATTTTTATATAAACATTTACCCTAATTAGCTAATAAAAATTTAACTAATCAGATAGATTTTTAATCATGCTGTTTAAATTAAATATATATTATATATATTTTTTAGTGCTAAACATATTTACTTAGTATATAAAGTTAGAATTAATTAGTAAAATTTTTTAAATTATAAGATTTTATAAAATTTTATTAATAAAATTTTATAAAATCTTTTAATTTACAAATTTTTATTAATTGATTCTAACTCTATATACTAAATAAACTTGTTTAATACTAAAAAATATATCAAAATAGTAATTTTGATTTTATTTTACTTAAAATTTAAAGAATAGATATATACGAGTACTAATACTTATTATATAAATATAAGCACTTTAGAATATATTAATTAATCTGTCTAGATATTTAGAATTAATTATTTGATAATTATAAAATTTAAAATAATTAATATAAATCTTAGCCCTTTGTATATTTTTATATACTCTTGCATATTTTATATACCTTTTGCACAATTATATATACTTGTATATAATTATATAAGAAGTATATAAAAATATACAAGAAGTATATAAAAATATAAAAGAAATATATAAAAATATACAAAAAATCAAGATTTATATTAATTATTTTAAATTTTGTAATTGTTAAATAACTAACTCTAGATACTCTAAACAAAACAATTAACAATTTTTAAAAGGCTTATACTGTATTTATATAATAAGTGTTAGTATTCTAAAACTTATTATACTATGTAGTCTAATCTCTATATAGTCACTTTCTATATAAGTATATTTTCTTTATAAATATATTATTTAAAAAACAAACTATTATTAAATATAATAAATTTGACTTCTATAACTATTAAATTTCTTTATAATTATATATTTTTGTATCTTAAATATGTAATTATAAAAAAGTTTAACTATATTTAATTTAATTTTAAAAATTTGATTTTTTCTATATTTTATTCTATATAAATTAAACAAAAAACCAATTTTTATTTTATTTTATTAAATTTAAAAACATTTAAATAATTTTATTAAATATAAAATACAGTATATTTTTTAAAATGTTGTTTATAATAAAATTATAATAAAAATATATAAACTTTAAATTAAAAATCTTTTTTTAGTTTAATTAATTAATTTAAAATTAAATTTTTATACTTTCAAAATATAATTTTGCTAAAAATAAATATTTATTTTTTTTAAAATAGTAATTATATAAAATTATACTTAAACAATTTATTTATAGATTATCTTGAAAAAGATAAGTTAGCTATAACTAAAATCAAAATTTTCTGTTATATATACAGCACAATATATATATATATATACTGTATATGGGAACCCTCATAGCAAAAGGGGGCAGTGGGACAAAAATTTTGATTTTGTAATTTTATAAACATTGGTTTCCTATCAATCTAATTTTTCAAGAAATCAATTAAAAATAAAAAAAATTTTTTTGGCCCACTGCCCCCTTTTGCTGTGGGGGTCCCATATATAATTTTTTTTATTTTTTATTAAAATAATCTATTACTATAAATTATTTAAATAGATTTACTTTTAAAAACATAAGATAAAACTATATCTAGCAATCTAAGATACACAATAATTACAATCTACAAATAAT
The DNA here is from genome assembly GCA_910591775.1 of Dentiscutata heterogama. Classification (NCBI taxonomy): domain Eukaryota; kingdom Fungi; phylum Glomeromycota; class Glomeromycetes; order Diversisporales; family Gigasporaceae; genus Dentiscutata; species Dentiscutata heterogama. The sequence goes on along the minus strand of CAJVPU010000182.1, from coordinate 18,555 downwards.
ATTTATTTTTTTACTTTTCTTTTTATACTAATTAAGCTTTACCTTTCAATTATTAATCTCATTAACATTCGCTATCATATCATGTTGATCGACCACAAAATAACCAATTACTATATAATACTATATTATTAACTATCGAATTTTTCTTTCAGTGCGATTAATTCAACAAAATCAAATATAGCAATCGTTTTAAATTCAATTATTTATATTAAAAAAGAAAAACAATAACGGAACGAATAATCAATCATACCGATATGTGGTCTTCGCCTTGAAGTATAGGACATATGACTTACTATATTCCGTAACTCGATTTTCAAGGCAAAAGCCACATATGATTAAAATTTTAATCTGTTTTACTATTAATTACTGAAGTTGGGTTAGCGCAGATCTGTTAATCATAATTCTAAAAGATTATCCTAAGTGTTACCCAAATATAAATATGAACAATGAGTATATACCACAATACACAAAATAATAGAGGAAAAATGTATATCCGTTAGAATGTCCCATATCTCTAAAAATAGAGTTATTGTATACAACAACAACAACATATAGCCAAATCCTACCTCCAACGTCGATAAGATTAATGCAAGTCGTTGTAATGCTGTGTTAGTATAATTCCCTTAAAAATAGAACTAATAAATATGCATATGTACGTACGTGCGCACATACGTATCACAGAAATGCGGCATCATGTGATGAATCATTTGGACGCTGGGAATTTGGATATGATATCAAAATTTTGTATAAATGCTTCGGCCTTACAAAAACCAAGTCATGATAATATTTAATAACGATAAATTCAGGGTATAGCTAGCAATGTATGCTTCCTTGTTATTGTTATTGCTATTATTGGATGAATATACGTATAAAAAAAAAAAGGTTAACCTAATATATAAAATTCATTAAAAATCTTGTGTGCTGATACACTGTTGATACAAAATATTAAACTGAAAATAAATCCGAGCTTTAAGTAGTATGTTGCCAGTTTGTTGATTTTGATTCGTGTTATAAAAAACTAGAGAACATCCACAAAAAAAAACTTAGCACTATTCTTGTTTGATGTGTCCAACTCGTGCTGCGCATTAATATCAGAGTTAGAAATGATTTGCAAATGTTCTATATTCTTCTATACCTTACGTATTTCACGCAATTGTGAATTCATACATATATACTAAATAACATATATTTGAATAACAGGTTTATAGTATAGGCTTCAAAGTAAAATTTATATTATTGATATAATATATTTTAATACTGTTTAACATGGAATTGTTTTGTCAAAAATAGTAAGTGTAAAAAATGGTATCAGTTACATCTTGTCAAATATAGCAAGAATAGCAAATGATAATATATGGAGGAGAATTAAGAAATTAGAACAGATCTCTTTAAAAATATCGATTCTCTTACTTGTGACACGAATATGCTGTCCTCTTACGTATAAACTAACTTTACTTGTAAAGTATAAAGGAACTTCTATAGATTTTTTGAAATTCCTTTACAATAAATGCATCCCTTTTACTATGAATTCTGACATTCTTTCTGTCAAAGAAAACCTTTTAACAATGCCAACTGAAGCGATTGACATTATAATAGACTATTTGAATGTGAAAGATCTACAAAATCTTTCGCAATCATGTCGAAAGCTTCGTCGCGCGGCAAGAATTTTTCATTTTGGCGTCAATCTGCCGATTTGGAAAGACATTACTAGTGATTTAACTGTCGCCCCACCAATTTCAAATTATCGTGATGGTGTCCTCATTGATGGCAAGTACTATATTGTCATCCTTGCTGAAATAGTACCTATATGTTTGATCTTGGATTTTACGCAAAATACAATCGGATGGACGCAAGTTCCTCTTTTAATTATGAATCGTGAAGAATACCATCCTATTAGATCTACTGCTGGTGCCGCAATAAAAAATGACATTTATATGTTCGGTGGTGAAAGTAGATTAACGGGAAAACCTACCAACATAATGTATAGGCTAGATATAAAGACCATGAAATTATTTAAAGTTACTGTGAATGGCGATAGTCCTACTCCAAGGCTAATGCATTCTCTGGATTCTGTAAATAGCGGACATATAACACTTTTTGGAGGACGTTGTATGACGCATGGGAGTAAGTGTAGTTTGGAGAAAGACAATATTATGCTTTATTGTTCTTAACGCTCCGATTACATCTATTTACGTCTTCATTTACAACAATTTTTGTGCATTCGTTGTGATCTCAATATTCCATGTTCATAAGATAAACTTTATGACACAAGAGACTTTTTCATTTATAGCGTCTATAAAAATATGTGGATCAAGTACGATCAGACCTTTAGTCTTCCCCCTCCAAGGTCCCTCCATAATAGTATTGCAATCAATGGAAAACTTTACATTTATGGCGGTCAACACAATACTTTACGTACTAATTCCTTTAAAACTTCGATTCACGATGACGAAGATATTTGGGTCTTTGACAGTTATAAAAATACTTGGCATAAATACCTTGCACCAAATCCATCGCTTTTATGTCTCCCGAAGGAATGGATACCGACAACCGGTATAGGCCCTGGTAAAAGACGTGGTGCATCCATCTTTATCATGCGCCGTAGAATCATTATTTTAGGTGGATTGATAGAACGTAAGAACACAGATGAAAATGAAAAAACCGGAGAATACATGAATATATTTTGCCCTTTAAAAAAAACTTGGAGACACGTTAAGATAGATGGCATGCCGCACCTAGAATGCGTTGCAATAAGATGCCAAGAAAATGGCGTTTTTATCATTGGCAGAAATCGTGACGCGAAGATCGTTATGGGTTGGATAATAGATTAGTTTCTTAAGGTATATGACAATAAATTATAGGCAAAATCGATATGATGTTTACTTTTTCCCCTTTGCTTTTTTGTTTGTTTTTATCTTTTTTTTTTTTTTATGAATCAATTTAAAAGAACAGCAAATGCTATGAAGTTTTATAAGAACATTAAGATTAAATTTTATACTACACGTACATATTACATATAACTTTAATCCGATTTAGTATAAGGAATAAATTCACGTAATAAGTTGTAATTAATAAAATGATTACATAAATAAAATAAATATGTAACTTTTTCGGACGACCCCTTATTCCCCTTGAAATCAATATACTGTATTAATTCACATTTCGCTCAGTCAAGAATTCCTGGTCATAATTTGGAGTAAAGTACATTATACAATATAATTTAATTTCAAAAACAAAGAACGTTGCATAATATTTAAAAATAAAATTTAAATAACAGCATTGCCCAATAAATGCTTCATCGAACCTTTAATAACTTTTAAACTGTTGTAGAAGCTTGTTTAATGGTAAACTAAACGTTTTAAGAAATAGCAAAAATGTAAGAATATGTTCTTTATCACTAAATTTAAAACAATTGGTACATTCAAATAATTAAAACTAAATCGAGTGTCATCAAGGGAAAACCTATCATCGGACTTTCAATTATATTTTGTGTACAGTTAACCGTCTATGGAAAATCTATTATTTTCCATAGACGGCTAACTGTACACAAAATATAATTGAAAGTCCAATGACGAGTTTTCCCTTGACAGCACTCATACAGTATCCTACCGTACTATTTTAAAGTTGATTCAGATGGTGAATCAGAAATGACATGTGAACCGCTATATATTTATATAAACATTATTCACGCGACTAATATAAAGGATTTTCTAAAAATAGGGAGATTTGAATTAATATTAATTAAAAAAAAAAAAAAAAACAGATTCTGAAGAGGAATTCATCAGCCATTCTAATAATAAATAATTGCCGTAAACAATGCAATCTCAACGATCATGAAATCATCGCTTACGTAAACTCATTAATGGTTAAGATTATGCATTCAAGATCATAGATTAAGCATTTAGATGATATTTACCTTATTCGATGGCAATCATGAAGCGCGACATAATACCAGGAATAATCGCAATGTTGTTTTCTCCTCGTAAAACACCAAGAGAATAGGTAAACGGTATATTAAGGTTTGATTTGCGCAGAATTGACATGCAACTTCAGTAATCCCTTATTAAGATTCGAATCTTAATCATTCTACTTATAATCTAAAGATCTGTTATTAAATAATGGAAACGGCATGACATCCGGATCTTATCAGTAACCCCTAACACGGGTCAACAATAATTGAGGTGTAAATTTTGTGGGCTAGACGTGTGAAAATCTGAATTAGACTCGCGCCAAACTAGGGATGCGTTAGTCTTATTTGTATAATGATAAACATTTATTTAAAAAAATTCATAAGTTTAAATGTAAACATACTTGCATAACGCAACTATTACGTCATAGGAAAATGTTCAACAATATACAAACTATACTTTTATGGTATGGTACATAAAAAAAGTTTTTGTACAAAAAAAATCTTTATCCCAGGTAACATTCCTTTTGGTATCAACCAAGAAATAAAATATATATATGCTAAGTGTGGCCATTTTTCTGCACCGTACCCCCTAACATTTTTTCTGTATCGTACCTGAAGACATAATCCATACAATTATTCGAATTTCCCATACAGGTTGTGAAATCCAACAAACCTAGACTCGTCACACTTGACAGATACGGCAGAAAGAATCTTATTCCAGACAATTCTCCGATAATCTATAACGGTACTTAGACATAACGAGGTAACTTTTGATATTATATATTGAGTTCAAAGAAATTAGAATATTAGGGGGTTTCAAAGTTAATATCAGAAAAACTTATTTTATTTTTTTGATTTATAATTCAACATAGTAAAAATGCTATTGAAAAAATCCTATTTATTTTCGAAATGCGTCACTTATTTGTTAACTTTGAAACCCCATTTGGTTCAGTTCGTTCATTAAATGAAAAACTGTTATTAACAAACCTATGCTATACCTGAAAAATCGAATTCTTCGTTATTAGTCTTTAGTTAACTTTAAATTAGTTCCGACTCATGATTGCTGACGTAATACATCTATGATAATAACAGATATTCGCTTGAAGATATACCTTATAGTTCTCGTGTTTAAGAGAATAAAGATTAGAGTGATGCTTAGTGGTGTGTCGCGTATTATACGTACCGTGCGCGAAAAAATCGCTATATTATGAATCATGCCACCAATCAGACCGTATAGTCTTCGAGTTGACTAGATGATTTGGTCTTTTTACTACTGTACTAGGAAAATGACGGTCAGAGCTATGTAGATTATGAACAAAATTAAATTAACAGCCAATTCGAATGAACTTTTTTTTTTATTTCGTAGAGTTTTCTAATCTTTATGAAATAAAGAAGTTTATTCGAATCGGATCATTTGTTGGTTAAAAAAAAAGTTAAATTTTATTCGTAAAACCCTGATGACCATCATTACAGCAAAGACTCCATTTGGATGAAATAAAGAAACCTAAAAGTTATGAATGACTATACATCCATATGCTGTAGAAGGACCGAGCCAAATGATCGACGTTGAGGCGTTCCGATTGAATCAGCAAGTCTCACGATTCTTTGTTCTGCATTTTTTGCAAGAGGATTATTCTAATTTCCGAATCTTCTGGCCTGGATGAAAAATTAAATATATTTTTAATAAATTCGAATAAATTCATAATTTTTCGCAAACTATCATACGAATATTCTTAACAAATGACTACGATTAGGGATGTTTTAAATTATGTGATGACTATCGTCTGATTAAGTATTTATTGCTAATAATAGTATGGATGTCAAATTGGGTCTATCAATCTGGTCTAAAATCAGATTGATCCGGTCTAGTATTATGAAAATGGCATTTTTGAATCATCGGTCTTTTGGTCCAGATCGGACCAATTTAACATCCCTATATAGTGATACTATGCATCGCATAATTTGGAAAATCCCAGATATGATTTCTTTTAATGAAAATTTGAGTGATTTATTCCAAAACGGAATTTTGGAGATTCCAACGGATACGGCACACATGCATGGTTAAAGTGACTATAATATGTGTTATTGCTTATTATAACTTACATTATCATTACCACAATTTTTTTTTGACAGTTGTGGTGTTTGCTAAATGCAATTTTAACCAGTAGATACTAAGTTTCAATTTGCATTTGTATATCATAAATAATAATAAGCAATAATTAGCAATAATACATAAGAATAGGTAAGATGGTAAAATAAGTAAATATTACTTCAATCTGGCATTATCCTGACGATTTCGTATGATTATGTATTTTAAATTTTTGCGAGATAAATTTCCGCGCGGTGATTACGAAACACGTATTTTTTCCGTATATACTGTAATTCCATAGTTATATGATTCTAGTCTATATTTGAATCCACATAACAAAATCAATTCCTATGCAGGTAAGATGTCAAAAACTGACCCAATAGCTTCTTCATGACAAGCTCTACAAAAGGTATTAGTCAAATTTTTAATTTTACTGCGAAATTCTTATATAAATCAATAACAATATTAACTTTCAAATCGGTATACTAGAGGTTTTTTAAAAAAAGCTGACTGATAAATTTATAGAACTTACATGACTCTACAAAGTTACCAAGTTTTTTTAAAACCTCTTACATAAAAGGGGTCACTTAAAGCTGGCACATCATGAGATTTTCCGTTGCGCACGACCAATCAAAATCGCGAATTTCTGTTTACACGACACAGCAAAAAATGCGAAAGGAATGTTTAAAATCTATTTTGATGTATTAAGAAAAATGCCAGGGGGACGAATATTTACATATAGGAGTATTCTAACCTTAACATTAATAATTTTCTGTTTTTAATTAAATTTCGTGATTTACCTGGCTTTAACGTCTGCCATAAAACTGTAAAAGTAAACGATTTGAAAAATTGAAACAAATCGCGTGATTAGGTATAGAATACCTGACCTTTTCCCGTGGATCTCATTTCCCAGGCAACTGGAGTTAGTGTTGGTTAGAATTAAAAGGGAAGTAATCGTCGTAAAAGAGGTGAATCCAACATTTTCGCATACCGATTTCTTTGGGCCTATCGAAATGAAAAAACGGCGAGTTTCATTTAATACGTAACTCATAAATCGAACAAAGTTGACCAAAGACCTAAGTCATATCGATAAATATCGTGATCGATTTGTGACACGCATTGAAACTTTGCTCCGGGACTAATGAATCTAAGGAAATAGCTAATAAATGAATACTGTCAAGGAAAAACCAAGTATAAAATTAAAATTTTATTGTACTGGACTTAAAACCAGAAACTTAAACGGGTTACGATCAGCATTCTAATCTTTTTGATAATACTCATTTTTTTAAATTCTAGCCTTTCGACAGAATTTTAATTTTTTTTTTTTTTTTGAACGTACCTACATAATAATTGTGTGCCAAGCTGCCAAAACACTGATCGTATAGTGATTAATTAAATAAATAATGATTTTTCAGATGTTCAATAGGTGAAAATTTAAATTTGTACTTTCAGATTTCCCCTTAAATTGGAACATTATAGCAATAAGTGAGAGCAATAGAATTCGTGAATTTTATAGAAAACTTTTCTTAAAACAAGCCATCAAAAATTCCATGACTACCATCTACCTTAACAAGCCTATCAACAAGACGGAAATTCCTCCGGCCAAACCCATAATCGAATGCTTTTCATTAACCTTTTATTTAGTCAGAACTCAAATTGCGATTATAACGTATCATATGAAAAAAATTCAAACAGCATATCATCAGTAATGATGTAACCTTACCAAGGTAAGTCAAAGAATATAAACGATGAAAATAAATGTTCAAACCAAATCAGTCCACGCCTCCCAAGAAAGCCACCACATGCGAAATACCCAGTATTCTACATTCTCATAATAATTTTTAATATAAAAAGATGGGAGTATTAATTTGCCTCAATAACATCCCTATACGCATTATTGGATTTTTTTTTAATAAAAAAAAACAGAACTATTGATTTGTACCTACCCAGATTTCCTACAAATATCACACAAAAGTCTAAATCAAGAGATATTACAGCGGTACTTGTAAATTAGGATTTTTGAATAATTAATTTTGATATATATATATATGAATTTTCTTAGTAACATCATCAACAGCGACGTTCACAATGCAACCTATTCACTGGATTCCATAAAAATAATAAGCAAATTCCGTAACTCCCCTAAGGGTGTTTCTTACAAAGTGGATATGGACTGAAAATATTATCTAAGATGACGAACAGTGCAAAAATTATTCGATTCTGATTATTAGTCAAAAGTTATTTTTATTAGATTGATGAATCTTTGCTTAAGAAATGTTTTAGGCAATGAATGTGTAAGATCCATTGATTAAACTTGAGTGATTTTTGGCACCATTTAATTCTTCTCAAGAGACGAATTGAAAGATACAAAATTGTCAATTCTAATCAAAAGATTACGCGCTATTTTCATTCATTTCGAAACATTTTTTAAATTAAGATTAATAACCCCTAATTTAGATAAATAATCGAAATCGAAAAATATGTCATTCGATTCGTCTCAATGAATCGAATAAATAATAAAAAGTGCACGATTCTTATGATTCTTATTGATAAATCGCTTTCTATAAATAAGAATTATAGTGTTTTAAATTAATTTTGAAGATTATAAAATGGAATTACAGAAATATTATTGTTAAATTAAATATGTATAAATAATTACCTTTTTTCATATGCTCAACATTTAGCGTTATTTACTAAAAATTCGATATAAACGATCGTATACATTATGCAAGATTTGTCGTACGGATGATTGTGCTATACGAATCAAGCTTTTAAATTTCTATTTCAGCAGAGGTGACGGGTCACGAATTAACCCAAGATAATGGAAAATTCAAATAATCAGATATAAAAAAAAAAAATTTACCAGATCTACGGGAAACTATTCAACATTCGGTATTATGCAATCTGCTATTTGACCTAAATTATCAAAAATCACGCAGTGTTTATCACTGTTTTAGACAGGTGTTGCCAAATATTATTATTATTGGTTCAGGTACATCAAAAATCCCGAATTTTATACCCGTATTTTCATAAAATTATGCCCTTTGATAATCCCACAGTCACTATATCAAGATCACGGGAAATTAATCAATTCCACCTAATCAATGACCCAGGATATTATTGCAATTGCCTCCTTAAAAAGTAGGTTTCCTTGTTTCATTATGTTGATGCTTAAAATAATGTTCACCTGATATACGTAATGTTTATATTAAATAACGATCATGAAAGTTATTTTGAATTCAAAATGACGCACATAGACGTACCCGAAGTAACATACAGAAGGACGTTATTTGGCAAAATACAGTAAATTGATTTAGAAAATTGAATTCTAGATCTCAAACGGAGTCGCACACATCTATTGGATCAGTAAAAATTGAATTTATCAATAATTATTTAATTTTCAAATAAAAAAAAAAAAAAAAAAATACACCAATCACATACCAAATCGACTATTATTACTTATAAACCGTATCTATATTATTCTTCAATATTATTTCCTTGGGGTAACTTCTTATGAAGAAATAAATTAAAATTTTACATCGTGACAGTAGCGTGAATCAAAAGAAGCTTAATGCACTGAATTTATGACATATAGAAAGTAGTTGAAATCCAAAAAAACATGCATTTATGTTAAATCCATGATTTCTTTAAAAACGAAAGAGATAAGATGAACTTATTAAACGAAATGCAAACGCATAAAGTAGGATAATTTTCGATAGCTAGCGTTAATTTTTTTACAAGCAAGTTAACATCGGTAATTTAACATCGGGATATTAACCAACTATATGGATTTACAAAAAAGGGCCTAAAGGCTAATGTTATTATTATTTTTTTAATCATTTTAATTTTGGTACTAAAAATAAAAAACTGTGCTAGCCAAAGACTCTTAAAAATTTCTCTTACTATCGCTATAAAAAAAAAAAACAACATTTCGTCATTATAACATAAATCTGACCCACGTGCCAGGGCTAAAATACTTATTAATGTTAATCCCTATTAATGTTTTTTCACTATAATTAGTATCTCGTACCACTTATTTGGCTCATTTAAGGGAACATTAAAGCCATATATTCATGTGACCGGCAATTCCTAATTAAACTAGGGCCCAGGTCGGTTTGAGACTAGGTAAAATCACTGCAAATATTTTTACTACTCCCAAATATGGTTTTTTGTTCGCTTATTCTCACATACTTTTTCTCCAGCTGATCAAAATTCACTATTATGATTGGCCAATTTACATAGGCATCCTTATCTAGCTATGCCGGTAGCACATAGCACCTATTTACCGGTAGCGGGTAATCGTCGCCAGGATATGCTTCGCTGCGGTTCGTGCAACGTATACCGAGGCGTTATTTGAATATTTCGCTACCCTGGCGTAGCTTTTGCTGGTTTGTCACGTGATGCATCGGTGGTACGTCGAACATTCCCAAAAATTAATAACAGTACGTAATATACCTTTAAACAGTCGTCGGTTAGTTATGGCGAATCAAATAACAGGCTTTTCATTTTTTTATTTGCGAGTGTGGACGTAAAGGGATTAGCGAATAATTAGAACGTACTTTATTATTAGTAGTTATTCTACCCAAACCTGTTACTTGAATTACACATTATTTGGGTTTGGGAATTGGGATTTCTAAATAGTTTAGACATAAAACCCAAATCCAATAGTATCAACCTTAATATATACTATATAATTAAATTTATTAGATTTTAATCAAACCTGTTATTTGAATTACGAAATTAATACATAATTTGGGTCTGTGAATTGTTCTACATATTTTTAAAATATGCTCTAAACCTCGTTTTTGTTTATAAAAATTTGGGATTAGTGCTCAACAGTATTGATTAATTTAAAAGTCAGATCGTCACATATATTTGAGTGTAAGACAAAAAATTGGCTATAACAATAATAGGTTTCAACGTTAAAATGCGGAAATCTTTTTTAATCGAAATTGAAGACGTATTTATTTTGAAGGTAATCTGATCCTATTTTTAATTTGAACGAAAGCTTTATTTTTATTTTATTTTTTTTTACGATGATAAAAATTTTCTGGTTTCATGAAATGGGAGCCTCTGATTTTAAAGTTTTAAAACAAATAATATTTTTCAAACATTCATTTAATTTTTTAAAATGCGCCATTTATTTATTAACTTTAAAACCCCAATGTTTGACATTTTGCGAAGCATAGTAAATACTTTTGGGATACTACCTAATCCCAAACTAATAGGTTTGGGTAGAATCACTAATTGTGAGCAATTAATATCATAAAACTTGAATTATTTAATAAGTCCGGAAGTCGATTCAGCTTTAGTTGAATTCGAGCTCATATACAGTCGGCCTCCTCTACAATCACCTATACAATCGCACCTTCTTTATGAGCACCATTTTTTGAAAAATTAATGGCAATATATTTATTAAAAAAAACTTTATATAATTACATTATTATTAAAATTTTATAATCACCTCTTTTTTATGTAAACAGACGCGTGATTATAGAGGAGGACGACTGTACTAATTCCAGTTTCAAAAACTGGACTGTTCCATTAAAAAAATCCGGTTCTATCATGGTCCGGTTTTTACATGATCAAAATCAGTGTTGTAATAAGACAATTTTGAATAATTTTAAAATTAAATTTACTTAAAATTTTATTAAATAATATATTTAATTTTTTTAAAAAAATGAGTTTAGCATCTAAAAAAATATATAATTATTTACTTTTTAAATGGTTTGAACAATTTTAAACACTTGAATAATTACATAATTTGGGCATGTTTCATGTACAATACTAATTAAAATAACAAAATTTTATTAGATATATAGTTAGTTTTAATTGATAGATAAGTATATAGTATAAAGAATATAGTTTTACTAAACTAAACAATATAATCTAATAATAATCTAGTAGAACAATTTAGCAACTAATATTATATATAATATATTCACTTATTCTTTATATTTAATTTATATATTGCATGTTTAGAATATATTATTTTATATTTTATATAAAATACTATATGTAGCTTATAATTATATTTTAATTAGTAAAAAACTATTATTATTATATTATACAAAATAAAAAATAATATTTTTATTCCTTGCTATAGACCTAATATATCTTTATTTATATAAGCTATATAAAAAATCTTGTTAGTAAAATTAAATCTTTGTATAAATTTTTTTTTTAATGTTAAAGATGAGATCTTGCTCTTATCTTTATTAGATTTATAAAAACTTTTTACATAGTTGAAAAAAGTTTTAACTCTTAAATCTAAAACTAATAAAAAAAAACTCAGACATATATATCTAAGTAAATCTAAATATTTATCTGTGGCCTAAACCTAATCTTTGTATAAATTATAGCTATAAATAAATAATTAATACTACAGTTATCCTCCCTTATAATCACATAGTTGGGTATTACCAATTAGGTGATTATAAAGAAGTGTGACTTTATAAAAGTTACCTCTATATATATAAACACACATTATATTAAAAATAATTAATATGCTTTAATAAAAGTAAATATATAATATATATATTATATAATTATAGTTTTTTATTTTTTATATATATAGCCAGAGTGCTTATGAATTTCAAATTGTATGATATATACTATTGTAATAGCAGTGCTTGGTATTAATTATCTATAATAAACTTTGGCACAATACTTATATCATAATATATAATACAAACTTTAGAGACTAATTTAGCAAAACTAAAGTTTGGAATCAGATTTATTTTTCATATATGAAAAATAAATCTAGTTCCAATCTTAAGTACAGCAATTATTGTATAACCACCATCTTATATAGTAAATAAAAACATAATATATATATATATATTGTATTTAATTTAGAAAGCTAAAATCATTGCTAAATTATAAAAGCTCTTAATCAAGGCATAAGAATATTTAGTCCAAGATTTGTATATTAGTAAATTTATAAAAACTATTTAATTAATAGAATTCTTATCTCTTATTTTTCTCTATATATATTTGTATTTACAATATTTAAATATTAACTATGTTAATTATTATCACAGCTGATGCTAAAAATAGCTGATGCTAAAATTTTGAGGTCTTTGTTTAGAACTATAAAACCTACTAAAACCCATCTATATACTTTAATTAATAAATTCTGACTCTAAACTCTATTCAAACTATTATATAAAGACTAAAAAAATGTACCTCAAAAAAATTGTAAAAATTTAATAATAAAATAATCAAAATTTCAGCATCAGCCATTTTCAATATCAGCTTCAACAATTATTTTTTGTGTCAAGGTTTTAACTAGTGATATTAACCATTTAGGATGTTCCAAACCATGTGATAAATAATATTACACAGTTTTGACAATAATAGTAAATACCTAATGTGATATAAAAAAATGGTATTAAATTATAGTCATAACATATACTAAATAACTGATCAAGTCCAATCAAGTATTGTAAAATGTTTTTTTTATATATTTCATAGTTCCTCTTGTTAGTTCAAATTGTGCCATTTAACATGGTAAATTTTTTAAATTTTACAAAGATAAGTTAAATTTTCATTGTTTTCAAGCTGCATTAATATGTGATAAATATATTTTTGCTTGTATTTGGATTTAAAACTTTTGATAATACCCACATTTATAGGTTAAAGATGAGTAGTGGTATTTGGAGATAAAAATTTAAGTTTAATATTAGTTAATCATATATTTGAATAATCAGAATATTACATAGTTGATTATAACTACTACCATAATGGCTTTACTTCTGTTAGTACTATATTTATCATAGTTATCATGATTACTATAACTAGTACTTGCACCCTAATTGGCTTTTGTTAATCTTGGCTAACCTCAACCTCAACAATTTTTGTATAAAACAGTTGTCACTTTAGATTCTGAATTATTAAATGTTTCTTTATTTAAATCAGAATTTGATTCAATTAGTTTATTTAATTCACAAGTATTAGGTTATAAAAATGTGATAAAATATTATCTACTAATAACAAGACTTGATAATTCTGAATATGGAACCTCTGATTCAAATTTATTAACCATTCAGAAAATACATTATTTTGTATCCATGCCTGTGAATTTGCATAGTAAAGAACAAGTAAGCAATTATAATTAACATTAAAAAGTACATGAAGAGAAATTGAAGACCCAATTACTAATAGTTTAATTTTTCTGTTCTTGTTGTATTGCATGCTAACATAATAGTAATCCATAAACAATTCTAATTATCATATAAAAATTAAATATTTAAAATGTAAATTAAATCATTATATCTAATTTTTCTAATAGTCACTTTATATTAACTTATCAAATTATAGTATTATTTTTTATATTTTTTTATATCCAATGAAATTACTGACACCTTCCCTCTTACAAGAATATTTTGTATTATATTAAACAATAGAAATATGCTAACTTATAATTACTAGCCTTTTTAAATCTAGGTCTTGATTAAAATGCAAGCATTTGGTCAAATACTATACAAACAAAGAGTACTGTTTTATCTGTATTGAACACATTATCTAACATATATTTTTTAATCAATTTACACAATTTTTCTCTATATTCTGGAAGTGAAAACAGCAGCGCACTATTGACTTCTTTATATAATCAAATATTTCTAAGATTATTGTACTGTTTAAATTTATGAATCTATCTATTTGAAAATTTAAAGCATCATTGCCTAGGTTCAAAGCTTTTGCAAAATCTGCTATATTTTCTTTAATCATTAATTCAGTTAGAAATATTTCACTATTAGTAACTTGTTTAACTCAGATTTTCATTAACTAATCCAATAGTAGATATTTCACTTGTTTATATCAAAATATTGTAGAATTTAATTGGTCTTCAGTAACCATTAACCATTTTGACTTATTTTTTAATATTTTAGAAATATAGTTTGATCTAATTTTAAATTGAGATCTTGAGAATTAAAATAGTTTGCAATATCTATTTGTCTTTGATTAAGTTTATTTTAACTATATTCATATATTTCTTTTTTTAAATATTCACTAATAGCCATTTTTTGTCTTTTTTGTAGTAAATTTTTGGATAACAGAATATTCATCTAAATATTATCTAAAGAATTTATGAAGCTAATGGTTCCTTTTATATTTAAATACTTACAGTATATTATATATGAATTCTACAGATTTTTATAAATAGCAACTAAAAATTATAAACTTCCTCTATTTGAATAACACCAAGTAAAATTGAAGTTGAAAATTTTAAATTTTACCCTTTTCAAATTATCTATTGTTATTTCTGGTTTACATTATTTATAATTAATTTATATCCTGGTTATTAACAAGCTTTAATTATATACTCTGTTTGGTAAATCTTAAAAGACAATAATGATTTGAATACTATCAACAAAAAGCCTGCAAATCTTATTAGATAAGATTTGCAGGTTTTTCCTTTGTAGCACTTATTTAAATTTCAAATTTGTATAGTAGATAATGGGTTTGGATTTCAAGTTTGCAAGAATCGATATTTGAATAATTTAGGTCTCAAATTTATGCAGGTTTGTATATATGCTATTAATTATTGTATTTTTTTTTCCTTGCTTTTTTTATAAACATTTTCTTGGTAATTATAGCCAAAAAAAAACTTGTTAAATGCATATAAATTTTTTGTCATATCAGACTTCTAAAAATACTCTCTTAATATATTATTCATATCATAGTTTTTAGAGTCTGATACAGTAAAATTTTAAAAAATGATAATAATTTAAGTGCTACTAAAAGAAAACCTGCAAATCTTATTAGATAAGATTTGTAGATTTTTCCTTGGCGGCACTTATTGAATTATATATCACATGATAGATAATGGGTTTAAATCTCAAGTTCATATAGTTAATATTAGAATGATTTAGTCTTAAATTATGCAGGTTTGTATATACACCACTAATTGTTGTATTTTTTTTTTTTTTTACCTTGCTTTTATATAAACTTTTTGAATATTTAAAAAATATGTCTTGATAATTATAGATAAATACAGCCAAGAAAAAATCTGTTAAGTGCAGTATAAATTTTTAGCTATACTAGATTTCTAAAAATACTAATTATAACTCTCTTAATAAAAGTTCATATCACAATTTTCGAAAGATATACTAACAAAGAAAAATCTACAAATCTTATTAAATAAAACTTGTAGACTTTTCCTTGGCAGCAGTCATTTGGATTACAAATTTGTATGATAAATAATAGGGTTGTGATCTCAAGTTCACATGATTAATATTAGAATGATTTAGACCTCAAATTTATAAAGTATATATACTATTAATTATGTATTTTTTTTCTCTTTGCTTTTTATATAAACTTTTTTTAATAACTATAGCTAATAAAAAACCTGTTAAGTGCAATATAAATTTTTTGCTATACCAGACTTCTGAAAATACTAATCATATTTCTTTAATATATAGTTCATATAATAGTCCAGTAAAATTTTAAAACTGATAATAATTTAAGTACTGTCAAAGGAAAACCTGCAAATTTTATTAGATAAGATTTGTGAGTTTTCCCTTGGCAGCACTCATTGAATTATATATTTATATAATAGATAATATATTTGGATCTCAAGTTTACATAATTGATATTGAAATAATTTAGATCTTAAATCATGCAGGTTAGTATATGCTATTAATTGTTGTATTTTTTTTTTCCACTTGCTTTTATATAAACTTTTTGAATATTTAAAAAACATCTTGGTAATTATAAATAAATGCAGCTAAGGAAAAACCTGTAAAGTACAGTGTAAATTTTTTGCTATACCAGATTTCTGAAATACTAAATATAACTCGCTTAATAAAAGTTCATATTATAATTTTTAAAAGATATGTTGACAAAAGAAAACATACAAATTTTATTAAATAAACTAAGCAAACTTTTTCTTGGCTAGATTAAAAATTCATATAATAGATAATGGGTTGTAATCTTAAGTTTATATGAATAATATTGAAATGATTAAAACCTTAAATTTATAAAGCATATATACTATTGATTATATATTTTTTTTTTCTTGCTTTTTATATAAACTTTTTGTAATAACTATAGCCAAGAAAAAACCTAAGTGCAATGTAAATTTTTCACTATACTAGATTTCTGAAAATACTGATCATACTCCTTAATATATAGTTCATATAACAGTCCAGTAAAATTTTGAAACTGATAATAATTTGAGTACCATCAAAAAAAAACTTGCAAATCTTATTAAATAAGATTTGTGAGTTTTTCCTTAGCAATATTTATTTGAATTACAAATTCGCATATTAAATAATAGTTTGTGATCTTATGTTTATATGATTGATATTGAAATGATTTAGGTTTTAAATTTATGCAGATTAGTATGTACACTATTAATTGTTGTATTTTTTTTTCTTTTTGCTTTTTGTATAAACTTTTTAAATATTTAAAAAAATATATCTTGGTAATTATAAATAAATACAGCCAAAAAAAAACCTATTAAGTGTAATATAAATTTTTTGCTATACCAGACTTCTAAAAATACTAATTATAACTTTCTTAATATATTGTTTATATCACAATTTTTGGAGTTTAAGTCTAGTATAGTGAAATTTTAAAACACAATAATAATTTGCATGCTGCTAGAGAAAAACTTATAAATCTTATTAGATAATATTTGCAGATTTTCTCTTAATAGCACTTATTTAAATTACAAATTTGCATGATAGATAATAGGTTTGTAATCTCAAGTTCATGTGATTGATATTAGAATAATTTAGACCTCAAATTCATATAGTAGTAGATTTGTATATATGTCATTATTATTGTATTTTTTTCTCTTTGCCTTTTATATGAACTTTTCTTGGTAATTATAGTCAAGAAAAAACTTGTTAAATGCAATATAAATTTTTATCATATCAGACTTCTAAAAATATTGATCATAATTTCCTTAATATATAGTTTATATTATAGTTTTTAGAGTTTTAATCCTGTTGATTCAGTATTGAAGGTATATCTTAAGAATTTATACTTTTAGAAATTTTTATATAGTTATTAATATATTAATATATTACTGCTACTTTCAATCTGTTGGTTTTTGTATAATATATTATTTAGCTAAAAACAAAAAACTATAACTAATATGGGTGTGGCGACTTAGTGAAGTGGTGAAGTTGTCGCACCTCCAAACGGCAGGTCTAGAGTTTGAATCTCACAGACGATGATTTTGAAAAAAACTAGATCTGTATCAGTTAACGTTAAGATTATCGGTTGGATCCAGATATCTGTAATCTTGGTTACACCATCTCGAATGGGAGCTTCGGCATAATAAATCCAGGAAACTGGAATTACTGAAAACCCGTTTGGCAAGTCCCGAGTTGGGAGTAGCAGTGATCTTTGACGGTGCTACAGGAAAACTAAATTTGGAACCGGAAACTAAGACCGGAGAACCGAGCGACCAGGTCCTTAAGAAGAGGGGACACACCAGCTAAACCACCAGGTCGCCAAACTGGAGAAAAAGGACATGTGCTCTGGAAGCATGTACCAAGGGAAGGGAGACCGTAAGGCACCTAAAGCCTGGGCAGACTGA
>CAJVPU010000181.1:0-21513 GCA_910591775.1 Dentiscutata heterogama | reverse complement strand
AATCGATATATATCGATGATTAGATATTTATTGATATATACCTATTACCGGTATATATCGATTTTTGGTAATATATCATTATATATCCTAAATTATTGTTAAATGTCGTTTTTATCTTATTGATATATTTCGATTTTTTGCTATATATCAATATATATCTATATAAAAAATTTTCTGATAGTAATTACTATAAATAGCCAGATACAAGATCCTCTAGATAGTAGATCTACTATATACTATACCTAGTTTATAATAAAGTTTTAGTAAAATGCATAAGACCTGGTATATACAAATAGAAAAAAAACTATGAAAATACTATGAAAATAAAACAAACCTTCTAATTATCAGACCCACACCTATACAAGAGACCTACAGGTTTAATTATAGATTTTAAAATTAGTGAAATGTAATGATAATACATATTTAAATAGCCAATGCTTTAACATACCCAATACTGCAATATTATAAGATGTTTTTTTATAAATATCTTAGTTATAATGATATCAGAATTATAAATATCCGTGACTATTGTATATACTTATTATGATACTAGTTAATATTCTAAATGCAACTATATATAATAGTATATATGATTATTTCTTTTATTATCTAACTATATTGCTAAAAAAATTATACCAAACTTTTTTTAACAATCTTTCAGATATCATTTAATCAATTAAAAAAAACTTATCTGATTGCATCTTCATAAAGTATAGTAATCAATGATATTCTTATTTTTTACTTATCTATCCTTATGTTGTTTTTTGAGGATCACATATTCGACACTAAGTGGTAAATATGTTAAGTTAATTGAAATTCGTATATTTTTTATTACTATAATCTCTTTTAAAATCAAATTAATAAATAGATAGCTATCAATAGAATCAAGTAGATCTATATTTGAAAAAAAATTAATACTTTAACTTTTATAGCTTATATTTTGACAAATTTTAAAACTATCTTGATAATTTAATATTCAAAAGAAAGTTTATAATCTAATCTTTTTTTTAAATATTTAATTATTAAAATAGTTTTAAAATTTATCAAAATATGAGCTATGAAGTTAAGATATTAATTTTTTTTTCAAATATAAATTTGCTTGATTTCTATTAATAGCTACCCAAATACTCATTTGTTATAATGGTTTAAGTTAATCTATATACTTTAGATTTACTTTCCAATTTAGCCTAGAGATCAACACTATTTAGTCAGGTTGTAAAAAATTAATCATTATTTTTTTGGATATGTATTACTAGAATCTACACAAGTACAGCTTCATAGTTTGTAGCTTTGTAGAGCTGTTAAAAACTTAATTATTTTAGTCTAGACTCCATAAATAGAGACTTTAATTAGAAGTTAATCCTTGAATCTAGTTTAAGTTTTGGTATTATTTAATAAATAGGTATATGTTAACTTGGTTAGTTAGTTAATAATTTATCTTGGGTTAGATATTTAATCACAGTTCCTGAGTATGTGAATATACTGTATATGTTTAATCTAACTTCCTATTCAGATTTTAAAATTAGTTACCTTTTTGAATTAGTGAAACTTTTTATTGTAGAAATAGTCTGGTATATTATAAATAACTTATATATATACATATAATCTGCAATCTGGCAATACATAGTAACAGGTAAATAATATAATATGAATTTGCAAATCATTGCAAAATTTGTACTTTTCAAACCTTAATTTTTTTTTTTTTGTTTTTTTTTTTGTTAAGATGATCTCTATAGCCGGGGACAACTTTTGGTTGTCTATTTAAGTAGTCTGCCTGAGTTCTATACTAGCCACCATATCTATAAGCTAACTAGGAGATTATTTATTTAAGCTCTCTGGCTTTTACAAGTGAGAGTACGACTAGCCATACTTGCAACTTTTGGTTGCTTATTTAAGTAATCTGTCCAAGGTTCCACACTAGCTACCATACCTGCAACCCAACTAGGAGATTACCTATTTAAACTAAACCTTAATTTTTAATTAATAAAACTGCGTTATATATAATTAGTAATTGTCGATTATTTTGTTTAGATAACTTATGATTTACTAATTAATACAAATAATTTTTGTAATAAAAAACTATATTATTTTCATTCTGGCTTTATACTTAATAAAATGTTATTTTCAAGTTATATAAAATTTTTTAAGAGAGATATTTTTCTTTCTTTTATTTAATTTTTTTAGTTTTAAAAGTTAATAAATATAAACTTTTTATTTATCACTATTTATTTACTTATAATTATTAAATTTTATTTAAAAATTGTTAATTAAAGCTTATTGTTTGTCAAAACTTAAATTTGATAAAAAGTATTATATATAAAAAAAAAAAGTAATATATAGTATTACAAGTATATATATAACTCCAAGTATAAAAAAAACATGATTCTAAGTATATAAAAAAAAAAAAATCCTCTAAGTGCATAATTCTAAGTGCAAAAAAAAAAACTTCAAAGTATACAGGTTTAAATATATAGCTCTCCAAAAAAAATAATTCTAAATATATAGCTTTTTAAAAAAAGCAGTTTTAAATATAGTATATGGCTTTAAATACAAAAAAAAAAAGATATTAAATACTCTAAACACACAAATTTTTAAATACACAATCTTTAAGTTAGTGCTCAGCACAATCAAACAAAAATTTGATAGTCAAATACTTGTTAATACTTGTGATTAAGTCGGATATCAAATGATTGCAGATTAACCAATAGTACATATTTATCTTTAGTTAATCTGCAATCGTTTGACATCCGATTTAAACATAAGTATTAACAAGTATTTCAGTATTTGACTGTCAAATTTTTGTTTAATTGTGCCAAGCACTACTTTAAGTATAAATTTAACAAAATTTTAAAATATAAAACCTTTTAGTTCAAGTACAATACATAATAGTAATTTAACCAAATTGACTTAATACTTTACTTCATAGTACATTTTATTGTTCAGATTTTAATTGGTTATTGATTATAGTAATCAATTAACTTGCATGACTCTGGACCGTCAATTTAATTGATCTGCCCCGCTTTAAGAATTTCCCAATTTTGGTGAAATAATATGCATTACTTACAAACAAACAGTAAAAATCATTGAAAAATAAGCTAACTTCGTGGCCATGATTATTTCAATTTTATTATAAACCACTCTTAAAATTTTATAAGAAGCTTCAAATGCTAGAGAATTTGTGAACTCAGACTTAGAATTTAAACTTACTAAATAAGTCAAAAAGCAAATTTTGCTTAAATTTTATTTATAAAATTTAGGTGCGTCAATTATTTGATTTATAATTAAAAATTTACATGTGACAAATCGTGTAACAGTTATATAACAAAACAAAAATTTTTTAAAATTATCAATATTTTAAAATTTTATTTATAAACCCATTTTGAATTCTAACAAAAAAGATTGCACAATTTTATATATAATACTTTTTAACCTTAACCTACAACATTTGTTTTTTTTTAATAAAAAGATTCACCCATGGGTGGTAAATAAATTTTAAACAACAAACATACTGTTATTGCGCTTTGCAAAAAGATGTGATCTCTGCAGATCACAACGTCGCGTGAAAATCGGAGATTCTGTAGATTTTAAGAATCTTATCGATTTCAGATAAATATAAATATAACTGATCGAAAATATGAATTAAATAACAATTTAGAATCTCGGAAATTTTCCTCTTTTATCATCACAAAAATCATGGGGTCACATCTTTTTGCAAAGCGCTATAAATAATTTTGTTTTAGTAAATCGAATGGTATAAAAATCATTCGATTCTAAATACCTAATACAGAATCGAAAGATATTTAATTAATTCATTAAATTTTCTTATTATGTCTAAATATCTCGTGACCCAATAACTCAGAATCGGGTGATTTTAATGCGATTTTAATATCATTTGATTCGTCTATAAAATGAGTCGAATGATACTCAAATTAGCGAGATGTTCAGGTTATAAATTCTGATTGGCTTAAAATACGTAGAAGCAATTGGACGGAATCCTTTTGGTCTTTACCTCTTCAGTTCTCGACTTCAAATGGTAATTAAATAATTCGATTTTTTTTTTTTTTCTACACCTATTACATTAAATTATATATATACATAAGGACAATATCTACATTATTCTACTTTTATGTAATTAGTTAGAGCACAGCCGGTTAGGTGATTATGGAAAATAAACCTTACATGGTCGTGATAATTTTAATTGCAAAGACTCGTTTATATCTAGTACTGTTTTTGTACAGACGTGCGTACGTATGTAAATACTAATTTTTTTTTTTTTTTTATACGCATACATACATAAATACGTATAAATTTTTTACATATATTTTTTATAGATATATTTTTTATATATATATTTTTTTATATATATATTTTTTAATATATATATTTTTTAATATATATTTTAATAAACCAGTCAAAAATCAATTATTTTATTTGTTAAATTCAAATGACTGTATTACGTTAAATTTTGCCAATTTATTCAAATACAGTATATATAAAATTGCTTACGAAAATTTTTAAGAAATGATTAGTAATCCAATTAAATACGTACGCGTTGAAAATTTCGGGTAAAAAGGGGTCGTATAATAATATTGTATTTTTTTTTTCTATTAAATATGTAAAACACATACGTCATATCATTTTTTCAGTAAACCAATAAAAAATGACGTAAAATGGAAGGTACGCCATTCACTTTCCATTTGAATCACGTACCGCGTATTTAATACGCAACATACCGTAAGGAAAAAATATAATTCGGAGACAAAAGCCAAATTTAAAATATTGTTCGTAAATCCTTTATCGTTAATAATTTACATATTCAAAAGATTTGCGTGACAATTATTTATTCTAAGAATCATTAAAACGCGTGAAATTAGAATATCACTTAGTTTTTTTTTCTTTTTTTGAAAGTGACATCAAAGATAAAGATAACTATTTGTTTATCCTTTTGTCACTCATAATACTGTAATGTTTAACAAAAAAAAATTTTTTTCGAATCACAAAATTGACATATATATCAAATGTATAATTCTAGAATTGTACAGTAAAACTTGTTCAACATTTGTAATATGATATTCCGGAAATAACTTTATATAGTTGGGAGAACCGTGCCTACATATGGATGTTTCCCCGATAAAAAATTTGACAAACAAACTTTCGATTTGTATGCTATGTATGATGCAATAATTATGCTTCATTCTATATGCATGCCGAATAATCATGACGCGAAAAAGTAGAAATGATAATTGTATTCAAATTACTTTTTTTTTTTTGCATGCGGAATATCTTGAATCGTATATAATTTCGTTCAGAAAAACGGAGGACCCTTAAAACATAAATTACTATGGAATCAATTAAGGAAGTTTTGATAAACATGTCACACGTTACAATTAAAGTTAGAAAGTACATGTGAGAGGAACGGACATAAAACATTGTTACATCTAGAAATGTTAAAATCTATAAAGTTCAAAAAATTGGTACAAATTGCAGATATTTCTTTAATAAAGAAAACTTTATATTAATATATATATATATATTGTTCTTTGTTAAAAAAAAATTTATTAGAATTTACACAATCCAATAATAACAAGTTAGTATTAATTAACGGGAATTATAATGTTTGAAATATGATGCTCAAATTTTGATAACCGTTTTTTGTTAGCGGAATTGCCTATGATTGGTCTCACGATGATTACCTTAGTAGGATTTATTCAAATTGTCATACATCGAGCCTGTATAGTTTATATAATTTATATGAAACATTTTAGGAAAGATTTTCATTAGTTACATAGTGACATAAGCAAAGCCGGAAATAATGAGGATTTGCCGAAATCTTGGTGTTTTTCAAAACAAATATTGCATAAAAAGACGCAGTATTATAAAATTAGAACATTAACTAAGCGAAAAGCCATCAAAAAGATTGACATTATGCATTCATAAAGATAGATAACAAATAAAATTGAACAACCCTTTTCATCTTCAAAATGATATGCTTGAACACGCGACCCTGGAAGTGAACGTTAACTTTCCTATTTAGATCTTATATACATTTAATATTATTAATCTTATGAATCTGTCACATTTAATGCATGCTCGTTGTACTGAAAATCGCGGATTAAGATGACCCGATATACGAAGAATTGGCCGTCTGTTGATCATTGGTTCGATTAATAATAATAAAGCATGAAAAAAAAAATACATATCTGATACCAACTAGAAGTACGTACAGTACGTTGTATGCATTATTGTAAATATAAAAAATTATAATATATCCACTTTCTTTTTTTTTTTTTATACGCATTCAATGAGACATACATAGCTAAAGCAATGCAATAATATGTAAAGATGTAGGGTCGCGTCATAGAAATACACACATACACGATTTTAAAATTTGTTATCGTGTTTAATTTGTTATGCAGGAATTTTATTATTATTATTATTATAATTATTTAAAATATTTAGAAGATTGTAATATACATGTAGATTGTCATGTGATAAGACATTTTTTCGCGGTATACATATAATACGACACTATTAATAATAAATAGTTTCAACTTTATTTTTAGTGTTATGTAAAGAAAATTTATAGTGAGTTCTATATAATGTTATCATAGTTCAAATAAAATTTCAAATTTAACAAGAATTACTGCCAAATCAACAGGTTAATTATCAACATTTAAATACTAAAAATAGTTATTGCACATTAAAGGAAAGTTCGACGTAGAATAATAATAAAATGGTTGATTCTTGAATGGAATTTCCGAGTAACAGGTAACACAAAAATATTACTTATTTCTATAATATCATAAATCGCTGAAAATACCAAGAATACCAAGAAATCATATGTGCATAGATACGCGTATTTATTTTTGTTCAAATTTATACATGGCTGAGATCGCTGAAATTGCCGAAAATGTTTTTTAACATTTTACAGCTCACGTGATTATAGATCCTAATGTTTCCGAATTTTTCTGACGTCATCTCAACAGGTTCACGTGATCGCGATAATTTATTTATTTGACTTGTTTATCGTTATTACCGTAATTTTACCATTTTAACTATTTCTATGTCTGACAATTTTAAAGATCAGTTATCATGTGGCTTATAATGTAGAATTTTACGTAACAAGTTGACAAAAAAAAATTATATTTATTATTTTTAATTAAAACTTTTTGTGGAAGGCAAAAGTTGCGAAAAAGGTTAAATTATTTCTACTTTTCCGACCGTTGGTGATCAGGGGATGATTGATTGATAGACAATCATTGAACATTTACATTTAAACCAATACACAAAATATTATAACCGATAAATTTTATTAGTAAAAAGAATTTAAAAGTTTATTAATTGGTAAATAACTTTAGAAAAAAATACAAACAAAAATATTTGGTCACGTTTCATTTTTTTTATTGGCTATTATAAAATTTTTACATAATCTTCATAATCTTACTATGTAAAAAAAAACACGAGGATTTTTCACTTTTAACTAACTTTAAGGTTATCTGATTAGTTTGATCGAACAACTGTTGGGGTTATTACCTATATCGTATATAGTATAACAATATGTGGATCTAAGATTCTAACAGTTCGATCAAGTTCTATGTAAACCATCTTATCGGTTTAATGAAAACGTGATTCATAAAAAAAAACGTGCCAAACATTTCTAATTCATGTCTCACGAAACTCAACTCTAAACGATAATAAACCTATTCAGGTTAGTAATCCAAGTCGGTATTTTTGTATTTCACTCACAATATCAACGTACTTTTTTTTTCTTATATAGAATTTTTTTTTTTTTTTATTAAGTCAATAATGAACCCCGAAGCCATTTATTTTTTTGTAAACAATTAAAGGAAAAAAAAAGAAGTCTAACCCCTAATTTGAAAACATACATGAAAAAAAAAAAATACTAAATCTAAAGTTGAATAAAATATATCTAACTAAACAAATCAATTGCGTTAGATATTTTTCGTTTTTTTTTCTGCTTTTTTTTTTTTTTTTTTTTTTAACCAGCAATTTGAAATTGATAAAAGAAAAAGGAATTACAAAAGAAAAGAATAATAAAAAAAAAAATATAAAAAGAAAAATAAAAAAATAAAAAATCTTACAACGTAGAAAAAACTTACAAATCTTGCAACTGGAATGATTATTGTTATTTTACGTCTTGTTTTGTACATATGATTGTGCAAATAATCTAAACACGTCCCTGCTTAAAATATCTAAAGAAGACAAATATATATATAAAAAAAAAAAAAGCACTAATTAAAACAATCCGAATAATACAAGAAAAAAAAATGAAAATTTTTTTTTATTTATTTACTATGGATAGTTGAGACACTTGATTTATGATGAATTTCATACTATGACTCTGATGACAACCTTCCATAATAAAAAATCGTTACACTCCCTTATAATAAAAAGAAAAAGAAAAAAATTTTTTTTGGAAAATAAAAAAAACAAATTGTCCATCATAATATACTATGTACTATATATAACAATTTCTAACCATCTTATTGCTTATAAAGGCTTGTGATTCGAATTCAATAAGCGTAAGTAAAAAAAAAAGAGACAAAAAAAAAAGGATGGCGAATGATAAATTGTTCCATTCACAAAGATTTAATTTTTTTTTTTTTTTCATATCGAAGAAAGGGAATTTATATTTAATCCCATAACGTTCTTAGCATTGGCAGTATTAGCAGCTTCAGCAGCTTTACGTTCTTCTTCCTCACGTTTTTGGCGTCGCCATTGTTTCCGAAGTTCTTTAAATTCTATTAGATATTGAATAAAAAAAATAAAAATTTATAAATATGATTATATAATCGAATTATAAATATATATAAATATAAATAAATAAAATATAAATATAATATAAATAAAAAAATCTATATTAAATATTAAATAAATCTATATATATAACGAATTTATAATCGAAATGCTTTATAATATTACACGCAGGTAAAAATAGAATAAACTTACCAGAAGGATGTCGTTTTGGTCCATGTTTTTGCATTTGTACATGTGCGTTCAAATGATTGAGAGTACCATAACTTTTTGTACATCCCGAATAATTACAAGCGTAATGTCGTTCAATTTCATCATATCGTCGACGAGGTCTTTTCTTAGTATTAATGCCTGGTAAGGCAACAAACGAA
This sequence comes from Dentiscutata heterogama, assembly GCA_910591775.1. NCBI lineage: Eukaryota > Fungi > Glomeromycota > Glomeromycetes > Diversisporales > Gigasporaceae > Dentiscutata > Dentiscutata heterogama. The sequence continues at coordinate 12,367 of CAJVPU010000181.1, read as the reverse complement.
TATACTTTTTGAGGTCGTTCACCATTAGTAGCTTGAGAAATTGTATCACTACCATCATCTGATCTACCATTTCTTCGATTATTATGTGAACGTTGTGTTGTAGACGCTATCAAACTTCCATTATTCATAGATTGCGCAGCAGCCATAAAATGACTATTAAGTAAAGCTTGATGATGAGCAGCATTTGCCGCACTATGATGATAACCAAGAGAATTTGGAACACCTGGTACTATAGGTGAACCTGTAGAAGACCCAGCACTCATCGGACTAGTATCAGTAGCACCAACTGTCAAGCCATTTGTATTAATGGCAAGCATTGATGCATTATTACGATTTCTACCTGTAGGATCTATACCAGTAGAAAGAGCTTGCATTTCAGAAGCGCTTGCACCGATACGAGGTAATGTACGAGGATCAGCTACAGGAATATTAGAAGCAATTTGAGGTTGTTGACTTTGTGAAATCATTGGTGCGGCGGAGAAAGCAACAGTATCAGTAACTTGTTGAGCAGCAAAAGAAGCAGCCGCAGCAGCGTTTACATCAGAATATTGTGGAATAGTTTGAAAGAAACCAGAATGAGCAGCTGAAGTCATAGGAATATTTGCACTTTGTTGTTGTGATTGAGTTTGTGAAACGATTTGAGATTGAATTGGAGAAGCAGAAGATGAATTTTGTTGAGAAGGATGAGCAGCAGAAGTTGGGAATACTTCAGATAAAGGAGGAAGAATATTGGAAGTATTATCAGGAGATAAAGTAACAGTTGATGCCGATCCAGAAGGCATCATTGTTGGAGAAGAATGATTTTGTTGAATAGGAGAAGCTTTTTGTACGTCAGATGGATTAGCCATAGCGTTTGTAGTATTAACAGATGATTGATAAAGATAATTTGTATCTATAGCGAACGAAGTATCAGCTGGTGAATGCCTAGATAACGATGAAGTGGAAGGTGATCTTGAATGATGAGAAGTGGTGGAAGTATAGGTTATGTTTGGATAAACGAATGACTGTTGTTGATACTGAGGTGCGGTTTGATACATTGAAGAAGGAATATGTTGGGGAGGAATTGTAGAGAAGTTTCCAATAGAAGTACTAGCTAAATCGAGACCCCTTGTATGAATATCGTTATGAGATGGTTGTAAAACGATCATTGAAAATGAATTTCAGCGATGAGTTAATAAAAGAAGATTTTTCAAAAGAAATTTGTTGTGTGAATCTTTTTTGAAATTTTTTGGTTTTTTTTTTTTTTTTTTTTTTTTGAAAAAAAAGTAAAATTGGATTGTAAAAAAAAAAATATATATATATAAAATAAATAAAAAAACAAATTTACACAATATTCAGTTGCGTGATCTGATAAAGAAGAAAAAAAAAACGCGCGATTTTGCTTTTTTTTTTCTCTTGACCGTAATTCCCAACTTTATAGTATTGGCACAATCGTTACTTCGCTGAACGAAAAGCCAAAACTAAATACCACGAAAAGGTTTTTTTTTTATAAAGATCGTTGAGAATTATCTGGAGTTTTGTTTTTTTCTAAAGTCGAAAATAAAATCAAAACTAAAAATACACTATTCGTTTTGAGTTATAGTCCACCGTCTGACCAGGAGGAGACTTATATTTCTGTTGGTATTTTTTTTTTTTTTTAATTTTTTTTTGTAGCTGGTTTGGTTAATGTCTATGCGAACTTAATAAACGAAATGTTTTATCATTAAAAAAAAAAAAAAGCTAACGGTTTTTTTTTTTAAAAAAATTTTAAAGGATTTTTTTTTGTTTATATATATATTTTTTTTTAATTTATTAAAAGTAAATGGAAAAGAATTATTCGTAAAGGAAGAATAACTCAGTTATATATATTATTTTTGATGCATGTCAACTAGAACTATAATAAAAATTAAAATAAATAAATATAAATATATATGTTTGATACAGTAAAATTCAGTAATTTATATTAATTATATGTATATGTATAATAATATATATAATTAATTTTAAACTAAACTAATAAAAATTTGTAAATTGTGAGACTTTACCGATCGATAAACCTTGTGATAACTGAATAAAAATAATCCGTCCTTTTATTCAGAGGAACAAGTACGTCCACGGGAGCAAAGAAATAGTTAATTTGATGATCTTTCTGATTTGCTCGAATACATTAATTGCTTCATCATTGTTTATATTACAACAAATTATGGACGAAATTTTATAATAGTAAATAATAATAGTTAGTAGAGAAATAAAAAATGATGAACTAAAAGGATTATAAAAGTCTCGTAATAAAAAGAAAGACTTTACGCTTTTTATTTGCTCTTTTGGTGAACAAGAAGAGTAATTATTTTTAAACAGTTTTATGACTAGATTATAAAATTCAAAGAGACGAAAGCGAGAGGGATGAAATCGAGTTCTTTTTTTTTTTTTTAATCTACTTTTTATTTAAATAAAATAAAATCGGAATTCTTTTGAATATAATTTTATAACTTATCAGATATTCGGATATTCGAATAGTAAAAAAAAAATAAAATAATTGAAAACTTTAAAAACAAAATTTCACTCGTCATAATTTATTCTTATTAATAAATATATATAAAAGTATATAAAATAAAAAATTTGGGACATTTGTATGTAAGTTGTATAAATTGTATGTACAACTATGCCGATTTAAAGTTGAGGTTTAAATATTATACGTATCAGTTATTAATGTCTGGGTCCTTGTTAGTTAAATATATACAGCATAGACAGATGAAGCTATTGTATCGTATGAGTTGAGTAAAGGTGGTATAAATTAAAGGTATAAATTACAAGACTAAAAGATCAACTATAAACTATTTTAAGATGTTAATTAGCAACTGGGTAAGTCATAATGATATAATAAGTTGTCCCTCGTCATTCTTGCATACAGTCAATTGCCATGTTTCAGTTGTAGAAGTTGCTATAAGTGTGATATCATTTAAAACACCGGCATCACTTTCCGAATTTATCACGATATTTGTCACATAAATAATTATTATTACTTGATATGTAAATATATTATATTTTGTATCATGTGTGATAAGAATTATTATATATATTATTGACCCTGAGTCAGCCCGCGTTGATATGCCGCAGATGTGCTCGCATCCTTTCGTCATAATTACCGCACTTGTTTTGAACATTTATTTTTGGCAAGAGAAATCTATATAAAATATTGATATAATATTGATACAATATTTGATTTTCTCTTCATTATTAGTTCTCTGTTTGTTTCATTCCCTGGGCTTACGTACGCCAAAAAAATGAGATAATCTATGGATTAGAGAGACGTCATGGTGAAAATAACCGATGAAAAGATCAAATTAATCCATTCGCACGGTCAATGCGTATATTCATCATGTTGATAATGTTGATAATGTTGATGTTGATAATATTGATAAACTTATACATCAGTTTTTATTAAACATTAACCTTTATTTTCCTGACATGACGCATTGGCCCTGATTTTTTTAAAGACTTGCTTTAAACCATACCGATTAAAGTAAAGTAAAATAAGGCAAAAGGTGTCTATCTTTTGAATTACATCCCACATATATAAAAAGTTCTTATTCTATAAAATTGTATTATAAAAGAAGAAATTATTAATTAATATAACATAATCTTTGTCATTTGTGTGTGATTCAAGTGATGATATGAAACGATAAACCCTGATTCAGATATAAATATAATTAGGTTGCGTAGCACCGATGTAATTTTTTTTTTTTTGTTGTTGTTCGTTTAATGTGCATGTGAATATTCGATAGCATTCATGTAAAAAGATTTAAAACTTTGGTCAGATTTTGGTATGTTCGTGGTCTGTTAAAAGTTTGATTTTTGTAACACTACAATACTAACTCTAAGCATAAATATAGTGTGCAACACATCTATTTTCAATCCTTTTCACAAATTTTAAATGCCGGAATATTAAATATACTGTATACGTAAAACGTAACGGTAAAATACACACGCATACATAATTTCAATTAATTATTGGATTTGGAATTTCGTCGGAGAATCCGATGGATTGTTCAAACCAGAATTTCCTGTAGTTTTAGGAATTAAATATATCCATTAGAGAAAATATTTTTATGCTGTCATTTCACTAACATAACGAATAAAATTATGTCAAATGAATAAATGCTAAGTAATACATTACATTTTCTTTGGTCAACAATAAGTTTAAAAAAAAAAAAAGAAAAAAAAGAAAGTAATTAAATAAACATAATTAAACTTTATACAAACAATAAAAAAAAAATATACAGATAAGAATTACAGATAATATCAATATCGGTATCTGTATATCAGTATATCCGTATGTTGGTATTGCAAATTTTTTTAGTAATGTTAGTCATTATGACATTAATCCTTGACAGGTAAAAACATGCCATAGTAATAACATTTTCTTCCCAAATTTAATTATGTTTTCAAAAAAAATAAAAAGTTTTTTTTTAATAACAAAAATATAAATGTTACGATCTGCTTTGATTATGAAAGCCAGCTTGTGAAATAATGATGTCACCTGTTTTGGTCCGGCAGCAAGCATGGAGTCCGTAATTTGTTGATTTGTTATTGATCATCACAAACACTATCACAACATATAATATTAAGAAGTTTAAAAAAAAGTAGAAAGACCTTATTAGCGTTAATAAAAATTATATTCTTTGTATTATCATGTATTTGTACAGTATTAAAAATATTAGTTTAACATTATTAGTGTTAATGTTTTTTAATTTAAATTCATTAATTCATTAATTCATTTCAATAATAAAAGTTAATGAAAATTTTTAAAATCAAAAAAAGTTTTATCTTTACATATCGGCATAATAGGATCTTCAGCCACATGGTACATTCTAGCAAAATTCAGTAAATCGCAAAAAACAAGGTTTAGTGGTGAATTGGACACCTTTAAAATCTCCTTATGGTTAATATTGATAAGCAGAGATATTCGAATGTAAATAAAACTGTCTATCAATAAACTTTGATTGCTAATTTCTCTCTTTAACGAAAATGTAATAGTTCGAAATGATATATTTACTTACTCAAATTTATTCAAATATCACTTGTATCTCCTAATAATTATCTCACATGTACATACGTACGAACATATGTACGAGAACGCAAATTTTATTATGTAAAAAAATGAGTAAAAAAAAAATGCAAAAAAAATCAAAAAAAAAAAAAACACATCAATAATAATAAAAAAATAGAAAAAAAAAAATCCACCGATGCCCGATGACAAGTCTGTACCGAATGTAAGTGATCAATAGTTTGCAAACAGATAATGTAATATTAAATAGGTATTGGTGTACGCTTAAATTGGTATTACTGTGGAAAATTGGTATATACATTTAATATCACATTTAAATATTGATTAATAAATGTACCACAAGTAAAAGCATATTTATTCAGTCATACATTGTTAATTAATTTTCAAATCTCAAGGTTTACTTTTTGAAGACTTTTAATCGTTCTTTACCGAGCGATCTCTTGTACTCGTTAACTTATTTTTAAACAATTCTTTGTCGTGGTTGTTTTTTTTGAAGTTTTTCTTTGTTAACGGAAATATTCGGTAACTCCAAGCTAACATCCGTGGTTTTTTTATTCATACAACTTCTCAATTTGGAAACGGTGGTGTAATATGATTCATCAATAAAATCTATAAATTATAAACTGTAAAAATTTGAATTGTATAAACTTCTATTTTATAATGAACCGATAATTTGGTAATAAGAATCTTCTTTTAAAACCGTAAAAAGAATTTTGACCCTTGGCAGCATCTTATCTGTTATTTAAAATGAATGCACCCAAAAATAGAATCTTGATAAATTTCAAGCATTCAATATTCGTTTATTTACCAATGTTTGTGAAAAACATTTCAGTTATTACGTCATTCTATAAAAGGGGTGTATGTGAAAGAGTATTACGTATTTTGTACTATATTCTAAACAGCAATACAGCAATACAGCAATTACAGCTATAATTACAGCTATAATTACAGCAATAGTTACAACTATAGTTACAACTAGTTACAGCTATAGAAAAACATTTTTATTTCATTTATAACAAATTCCAATGATTTTTAAATGTTATTAATGAAATTTTTTAAATGAAACCGTAAAAGAAAATCAATTATATAAAATAATTAAAATAATTCGACATGACCTTAAATTTTGTGATTAATACTTATTAATGTTGAAACAAGATATATGCGTGTTATATATTTATCATACAGCATATTCGTTGTTTTTTTATTTCACAATTGTTAGTATCAGAACATGATAATAACCTGTTATATGCTTGAATAGATATACGGTAACTAAGTTTATGTGATAAATTTATACAAAATTTATACAATTTAGATAAATTTTATACAAATTATACAATTTAGATAAATTTAATCATACAATAAAATTGGTGAATTCTCAACTGAAACCTCTCAACACAAATCCTCGGAACATACTCTCTGTATTCATAAATTTCATAAGTTGTGTATTTTGTATACTTATTTACTGGTATCAATTTTTAATGATCAAATGAATTCATATTCCCTTTGTGTCGTACATTCACCATTAAATACAATTAAATAATAGTTCCATTAAATATGAACTGTTTTACCATCCACAAATATTCGAACTTAACATTCTTTATAACAAATATTAATCAGAATTCAAGAATAGTATTGTGTTACTGTGATTTAATAATGCGGTTTGTTTCCCTTGTATTTTTTTTTTAAAATCAAGTCTCAAGCACTTATAATTTTGTGCATGATCTGTGTTCTGTGCTACACCATTAAGGGGATTCGGAGTTTTTTCTGGTCTGGGTGAAATGTTATGCAGAAACAACAGAGTGACCTTGAAAAATATGCAATTTATTTATTTATTCATTATTTATTTTATCTGATTAATGTTGTGACTCTTGAAATTTGCGTATATTAATAGAGATGTGTAGTACAACTTTCTTTTTTTTTTTATAAAAAAAAAAAATAAACATCATGTCATCAGGCGATGAACAAATTTTACATGGTTCATGCATAAAACTAATACATCTTTGGGGAAAAATGAATCAGGGTAACTTTACGGGTACAAGTAAAAAAAGTGGGTTATACGTTAATAAACTGTCATCTGGTTTTTTTTTACCTTCAAATCTCAAATTTGATTGTATTACATTTTTTACCAAAATTTCACACTTATTTACGTATGCGGCTGCAGTAAGAAAATCAGATTTGTGATTCAGTCAAGTAGTACAAAAATTTAGAGATTATTGATTAACAAGATTTAATTAGAAATTTTCCATCCAGTAAATTTATTGTGTAAAAAATTTGGTCGGGAATAACTGAAACATACATCATGGCATGATACGATGATAAAAGTGATAATTAAAAAATAATTTATTGTTTAATATCATTATTGTTATCATTATTGTTATGTTATCATTATTGTTATTATTATTGATTTTTTTTTCAAAAAAATTCTAAAACATTAAGTTGAAAAAATTTTTAATTGAAAAACGAAACAAAAAAAAAAAAAAAAAAAAACCTGAATTGAACAGTTTTTGGTTGCTCGTAATTCGAGGTCTTTTTTTTTTTTTTTCGTATGTTTAGTAATCATCAAATTTGTCTCAATGCTTGTTTCAATGAGATACCAAATGAAAATTATAAAATCGAATGTGATCAGAAACTTGTATGATTCAGCCCTTCTGATATCATGAAAACTAACAGACGAATTGGGTGAAGAAACCCCCTTATTCAATGCATTTCGATTTCCGAGCATAAGATTGAAGTATTACTATAGATATTACGTAATCTTCAAAATTTTGGGGGCTATTTTTAACTACAATCATACATTGACATCCTATTATCATGAACCTTGTGGCTTTTGCTCTTTCCTCTGCTATGACAGATCAAAATGCATATATCATTAACGTCAATTTATCGAACGCGATTTACCGTTCATCAGCCCATACGCATTTGTTATTTTTAATACTCATGACAATTGATAAATGCTAGCAATCAACTATTTAACATATACATATATATATGCATTGTTAAAAACCCTCATTATCGGTGTGTGGCATAAAAAAACTTTTTAACGTTATCTTTTATGTAAGTACGCACGTACGTCCGTACGTACGTATATACGTAGCAAATAGACTACCTGCTACAAACTTATCACATACCTGATATATCTGATATATCTGATATACCTAATATATTTGATATCAAATATGATATGGCGCAGAAACATTTATTATACGTGATTAAACGCGAATTTTTTAAAAAAGTAACCAATTGTCTTAATAGTTTGTGCATACATTAAAACCGATATTAATAGTTTAATTAATTCGATTTTAGTTTAATCACCAGTTAATTGCATTAGTAGACGAGGCTATCTTGTATTAACAGACAAGGCTATTACTGTATTAAACAGATATTACAGATATTACAGATATTATGAAATAAAGTTTTTAATCTAGACATTTTTATATATAACAGTTTCACAAACAACGAAGATCGATCGATTAAATTGATTTTTTGTCATCCATAATATAAATTTGTTGATTTATACTTGCATTATATAAATTATATAATTATATAAAAAAAATATATTGTAAAAATATTATAAAAGATACCAGAGATATCAAGAATTTTTTTTAAAGAATGAAAATTTATTACGTGTGTTCATGAACAATAAGTTACCTTTTATTCATTCAACATTTATTTTATTAGAAACTTAACCTGCATATCTAATCATTACATAATATTTCCCTTATAGTTTCAAATCCGCAAACAAACACGTGCAAGATTGTCATATAGTAATTGGGTCGGTGCATTATTCTTTAAATTGTATTTAAATATTTAAATGTGGCTTTTTCTTCAAAAGGAAAAAAAATGATCAAAAGTTAATCTCATGCCTGACTGTTTATTATTTCACAAAGTTCAAACACTCGTGACTTAATTGTTTTAACACACAGATGTCATCATGTAAACAAAATTAGATATTTAAAAAATTACGTATATCAAATAAATCATTCAAATAAATTATTTAAATGAAAAAACCATTCCCAAACAAACTTAAATTGGATATAAAAGTATTTCTTGGATAAGAGAACGTGGTACGTATGTGTATGCTAATTATAATGTGAATATGTGAATGATGACTGCATATCTTTTTATCGAAAAACCAAATTTGCATGTATTCAATGCATTTTGATATCACACCAATATCACACCACATAAGATTTATCACACAATTTCAAAGTATATATGCTAGTATAATAGCTCGATTTCAATTTGATTTAAATCGATTTAATTTGATTTAATTTGTTTTAATTTAAAAGTCAAAAAGATTCAAAATCATAGCAATTTACCTTTTATTATACTCTATAAATCTTAATGAAAGAAATTCGAAAATTTAACATAATCAGTTTACGATCTGAAATTTCTTATCATTTAGTGATCAATGAAGTAATGTATATGTGAAAAGTACGTCGTTCGTACGCTCGTACGTACAAACGAAGATTTGTGATACGTGCATGCCCATATATATTATATTATCTAAATATATATAATTACATATATATATTTATATTTATACATATTCAAATATATAATAAATTCATTTATAAATATATATAATTCATATATATAATTCATATAATTCATATACAGACGTATCCAGACGTATTCAGAACACACCTGTCTATAAATACATAACAAACAAGTATTTTCTCGGATCAATTTTGTAGTTGACATAATTTTTTTGAGCATTTTACTCAAATATAACTTTTTATTACGATTACAAACAATTTAAGAAAAAATCACTTTAAAACAGGTTTTAATAAATTAAAAGTTTGTACAAAATGCAATGTTTTTTTGATCGTTATCTATCCATTTTAAGTATATATATATTTTTTAAGAAAAAATATTACAATTTTTTTTTTTACTCAGCCTTATCTATTACTAATGTATAAAGAAGTAAACTATTTTTGCTGTCACACTTTTTTAGTGTTTTAATGGTGATAATATATAAGTGATATGATCTTCGGTAATATCAAGATTTATTTTCATAACAAAGTTGCATGCCGGGGACTACTTTTTGAAAAAAAATTAAAATTGGTAAAATGTTACGATCATTTCCGATAAATTTATCCAATCGGCCATTATTCCATATCTAATACAAAAATTTTTTTTTTTTAAAGTAATTATTAGTTAGTTCCGATTAATTGTCAAGATAATGTCAAACTGAATATGTGGCCCCTGCGACACATGTGAGGAAGCGTCCTTAATTTCTCACTAACCTATTTTTTAACATGGTATTGTTGTGACAAAAATAGTTTAGTTTCATATTTTCTTTTTTTTCAATATCAGGAATGGTTTAAAAAAATTTCTCAATAATTTATTTACCTACCCTTACAAGTTAACAAGTTAAACGGAAATTTTTGACACATGTCTATTCATTATTTACACTTTTAATAAAACTCTTTTGTTTGACGAAGAAATCAAATTAAATAAAAAGTGAATATTGTATTAAGAACTTTTATTTTTAATTTTAATTTTAATTTTTTAATTTATTTTAATTTTCTCTCTATACTTACTTCTCGTTTTTTATTATACGTTTTTTTTTTCTTTCAGCTATGTTCATTGTATCATTATATTATAATTGATTTAAAAATGTAAACCAATCGTTAATTCTTAACTTTTTTTTACAAAAATCATCTTTCTCAACGGAGGTACCAGATTCTCTCAATGACACGGGTAATTCGGGTAATTCGAAATAAGGAAACCCTCCGTAATTTTCATTGATGTGTGACACCGATTACAGAAGTTCACACAATTGACCGACATAGTTCCCGAAATATATTAATAATTGTGATGATATGCTATATGAAAATCTTTTTTTTTTCGTGTTAGTTATATATAAAAATATATTATATAAAAAAATATATTATATAAAAAAAAATATATATTATTATTGAATATTTATATTTCTCGTGAAATTTACCATTGTCTGTTCTTAAAGTCACGACTCTTTTTTTTATTGTTATGATTATGATTACAAAGGTAATTATGATTATTAAAAGAATTTCGCGATTTTTCCTAAATCAAATCAAAAATAAAAATAGAAATAAAAAATAAAAGTAAACTAAATAAATAAAAAAAATACGCGTTTTATGTGAATCATAAAATCACACTATCGCCATTAGCTATTATTAACTTTAACAATTATCTTATTCATTCAATCATTTATCAATTTTAAAAATAATATTTTTTTTTATTTTCGGGTAACAATATTTATAGATTACAAAAAGTCGAGAAAAAAATATAAACAATAATGTAATATTTTTGAATCGGATATTGGTTTATACTAATTAATGTTGTGATCAATAAGAGATTTATTTGGATTGTTATTACTGTATCAGATAATCAGTAAAGATGATAAATACATCATTTAGAAACATCAAATTGATAATTCTAATTTACTGAATTTATATGTCGATCTCCTTTATACAGTATATATGTATATTATGTATGAAAGAAAGTTAATAGTCACCACTATATATAAGGGATTAAAAAATTAATTCGTTCTTTATCACTCGGGGGAAACAATTACAATTGTAATTATAAATTTTTTATTGAACGCTTTTTTGTTCGATTATAGATTTGAAATCACAGCGTTTTTTTAAAAAAAAATTTTTTTAACGTTGTTGCTATTATTGTTGTTATTATTGTTGTTATTATTGTTGTTATCTTTGGAATCTTTTTTCTTTCATAACCACAAAAAAATTAGGTAGATAATTGTTTCGAGGTTTCAAAGGTGCCACTATACATTTTTTTATGATAAAAATGGATGAGTGTTTCCAATTATTGAAATATGAAGAACGAATGATGACAGAATTCTTAGCCACATCCCTGTTCTTTTTGCAATTGCGACAATCCGAGAATTCTAAAAAAGACACTACTATAGGACTCCGAATTTATGTAAAAAAAAAAAATGCCGAATTCGTTCGCGCCGAATTCGTTCGTTTATTGATATTTGATACATTACTTTTTTTTTGTTTCTTGGCAATTCTATTACCGGTTTTTTTTATAAGGAGAGTATGCATGATCATGCGAATGTGATTACGTGTTCATTTAAAGAAAAAAAACTTTGTATGCGATCACTACTATATTAGTTTACTTACATATACGCCGCTATTTCCCATATCGAAATTATTAAGGATGTGTTATGACGAATTCGGCGGTGGTTTGTTATGCTTGAATGATGTTATTAATTACGGAATTTTCAATGATTATTTATTCATTTTGTGTTCAAAATATATTATAAAAATTTTTTTATTCTTTGAATTTTTTATTATGTTTAATTAATTT
>CAJVPU010000180.1:0-21514 GCA_910591775.1 Dentiscutata heterogama | reverse complement strand
GGGCGGACTACTTAAATAGGCACTCAAAAGGTGCACGTGTGGCTTGATGTACTATCGTTGTAATTACATATAAAACTCTGTTTATACTCTAATAAAAAGTTCCCCAGGCCAAAGAGGTCACCTTAATACCAAAAAAAATAAAAAAAATAAAAATAAATGAGGTGTGGCAATCTAGTGTAGTGGTTAGGCTGTCACCCTCACCAAGTGGCAGGTCAAGAGTTCAAACCCACTGACAGTAAAAATTTGAATAATTACCTGTGTTACAGCAACTGTCTTCCATCGATTAGTTGGAATAGTATATCTGTAACTACGGTCGCACTAGCATAACTGGCAGGTCTGGGCATCTGTACAACCTTGGGTTACATGAAGAAATGCAAATTGGCAATAGGCGATGCAAACACTCGATAAGTCCCTAGATCACGTAAATCTGTAGGACTAGGAGGACAGAAGCCTATTTGGAAAGACCCGAGTGAAGGGTAGCACAAATCTTCGATGGTACTACTGTAAAGACTAGGCTCAGGAAAAGGAAACCGAAGTGGAAGAACTGAACAGGGCACGATTAGTTTGTGGTAAAGCTGATTCACCAACCAGGCCACCGGGTTAACTGGAGAAAAAGGTCATAGCAGAGCCAATAAACCAAAGACAGGTCACAGTTCTTCCGGGCCATCTGGATTGGTAGTCTAGACCTAAAGCAGAGAGGAACCAAAGTACTGGGAATATGCTGTGAAGTGGGTACTGAGGTTTGGGTGAACTTTGCAAGGGCATAGCTCTGTTGATAAGACTATAGAGTGGGTAGGTTGTTGACAGAAGGACACCCTGAGCCTTGCTACTAGATGACAGTACTTATTAAATTGGGTACAGCCTGGGTTCCTAGCACAGAAAGAAAAACCAAATATCGAGTTAGATAGCACCTTGGTGTACGGAAACTTATAGGGCTAATTGTGGTGTGAGTACAGAAGATCAGAGGGTTTAAATAGGCAATTTCCTAGCAGGTTGCAGGTATGGCAACTAGTGTAGAACCTTTGGGTGGACTACTTAAATAGGCAACTAAAAGTTGTATATGTGGCTAGTTGTTAGCTCATCAATGTACCAAAAATGTTTGTAAATAAACATATAAAAACACAATAAAGTATTAGCACCTGTGATATCAGTTTAAAAAAATAAAAAAAAAAAATAAAATAAAAAAAAAATAATATAAACAAATAGAACTAAGAGTTAATATAAGAAAATATAAATATATATTAAGAATTAAAAATATCTAATTTTCTTTAGAAATATGATAATGCACAATTTAAAATAATAATAATAATTGTCAACTAGCATCTTGTTAAAACAAACAGACTTTATGTAATATATAAACCTATTTGACACATATAAAGAGCCTGGGTTTAAAAAGCAGATAATTTACTATTCAGAACAGTAGCACTATAAAAACTCGACATACTAGCATATTCTTCAAATGACAGATAGGCAAGAGCAAAAATGCTAAAACTAAAAATAGTTATTAATTGGCATTATAATAAAGCTATACCAAGTTAATTTTTTGTTTTGTATAATCTGTTGACCTAATTTTTCAAAAAAATTTTTTTTTTTAAGTTTTAATTGCTCCAATTATTCTATTTTTGCAATTTATTTTTTTCTATAAATTTATCTAGTATCACCTAATAATAAACTTGATCTTTTATAATAACTCAACAGATATATTAACAAAACTAAAAATTTTTGAATTTTTCGTTTTACATTATACAAATCAAAAAACTAAATATATAGCTTTAAATATAAACATGAATTTATAATTTTTTTTTAAAAAAAAAAAATCTGATTTGCTAACTAGAATTTTGAAACACCATGTTAAGCAAAACAAAAAATTAACTTTGTATAGTCTTATAAGAAAAACACTAATCAAGTTCCATATATAAATAAAGCTTTGAATAATATAGAAGTGAGCAGACTTCAAATTTAGAAGTTGTGAGTTTATATAATCAGCATACATACAAAGATTACTTATATTATAATTAAATATCTGTACTAATAAGTTAGCACTTATACTATTTTTTAGCATTGGCACCAAGACCTTCAGTTTTTTACAAAATTAGTAGATGCATAGTTATACAAACAATAATGATAATTATATTACAATCATAACACTATAGCAACAACAAATAAGCAGCTAACAACTTTGCTAATAAACAATCAAGTAGCAACAATATTATATATAAACTCATCAGATATTGCATATACAGCATTCAGATATTAGCAAATATTAAGAAATTAGCTATAAGAGAAATAAAGTTGGACTATATAAATAATATTACAAGAATCCTTGCCAATTTACAACATATTTATAACCAAAATTGCATTCTACTATTATACTATATCTATCTATTTTAACTGCCTTAGATATTACAAATAATAAGCTATATAAGATGAAATCAAATATGCCATAATTCATTAATCAGACAATATCTAAGATTTATAAATAGTAATTACATGTTTAAACTAATTATAAAAAAAAACACTATGTGAAACTAACTATAGTAGTTAAAACAAACTTAAGCATAAACAATTCTAATAATATACTATTTGAACTAGAGTACTCATTAGGAAATTATTATTTAAATCACAGTAAAATGTATCTGAAGACAGGAAAAACCTCATTTACAACATTTTAACTACAAAAAAAAAAAAAACCAGTTGAATATTCAATATATAATTAGCCCAACAAAGATAACTAATATATTGTTATTACTGCTTTGGTTTTGAACTCAAGACAGAGCACAAGCAGAAAGGAGTAACAACTTGACAGTTTGAAATATAATATTTAAAAAAGACAAGACAAAAAGAAAATAAAATAAAACTTTGGAGCTTTAGTACATAATAGGCTAATAATTGTTGTAGTCTGTGAAAGAACAAGAGACATATATGGTTTAGCAATGGTGTACTTTTGTGGCTTTGTAATAGAAGACAAGAAAATAAAAAGACAAAATAATAAAAGAAATAATATTTTATTATTTATAAATGAACTTTTATAACAAAAAAAGTTTAAAATATAATAATATAAGAAAGATATAACCAAAAGAAGGTAAAATGTAAAAGTTATTTTGCAAAAGGTGGGAGAGGGGGTCTATTTATAATGTTTTGAGGCTAATTTTTGTATAAGGTCACAGATGACAATTCTTTGTAACATAATTAAAAATCACATGTTACACATTAAAAAATCAAAGAACGATTTGGAATTTCTTCGATTTATGAAAGATTTTACTATATTAAGTGCTAAAGTTCTATTAACAAAAGTTGTTTTATGGGTCAAAATACTGGGTTTTATAGAATTACTTTTGAGATTGTCTTAATAAAATTTTGAGAAAATTGGTTCCGAAGTTACACATACATATATACTATATAAAATTAATAGTATAATATAGGCGTTTTTGTAAAATATAGGTAGTAGAGTATGTAAAAGATAATAATAAATAAAATAATATAATAATAATAATAAGTTATAAAGAAAATTAAATAAAAAAAAATAAATAGAAATCAACTGTCTACAAGATATATATCAAAAGTTGACACAATATTTCTAGCTAATAAAGCATACATTCCAAGAAAACACTTTACTATAGTCACAGGATTAGTTACCAAGTTGATTAATAAATAACTTTATAGCACCAGGTGCTAAGGTAGTAGACCATACTTTTTATTTTGAAAGCATTACAAAATTAGTACCAAAAGATGCATAGCAAAGCTTGGAAGATATTGTTAGATAAGTTTTACAATACATTTAAATATACCTTCAAAGGCAGTTACAAATTATATAAGTATATTTTAATTAATAAATATTATTCAAATTTTGAAATCTAATTATTATTAGAATAAACATAAGCAGATTATTTTATGCTAGACATATTAAATGACAATATATTTAAGCACTATTAACATACAATACAACTAAGATACCAAAAAAAAAAACAAAAAAAAATGAATAGCCATATTGAAACACCAACTACCAGATAGTTAAAAAAGCAGTATAATGAGAAAGAAATAAAGAACAGACAATCTAGAGATTTCCAACCACATTATATACTAAAAGATCAAAATACTACTAACAAAATCTTATTAACAAATCTAGGCATTAAGCAGTAAAAAATAAATCTATCAAAAAAAAAAAAAAAAAGAAAAAAAGAGGTATATAGGCACTTAACTATAAACTACAGAATAGTAGAATAAAAAGTGATAGCTATAAATTTCTTGCAACTAAAATTAACAAAACAAAGACAAATAATCTGAATTATAAAACTCAAGACATTTAATATTACAGTAATTAAAATCATTGTGTTAGGTTATTTGCATTTTATTAAAATTCAATAGCACTATTATAGGTTTTAACAATTAGATCTCACTATACAAACCAACTTCTTTGGAAGATATTTAGTCTTTATATTATGTGAAAAAAAATATATATAAGTACAAACAGTTATAGTATTATTGGTCAAAAAAAAAATACAAGCAAATAAGCTTTAAAAGACATATAATTCTATTATTTTCTTACTTGCATTTCTTTGCTTGCATTCTTTTCTCATAGCTAGCTTGCTTTAGCAGATGAGGAATAGACCTACTGGCTACAACAATTCTATAGCAACTTTTAGTACAATTACAATTGCTTTGTTGTAAAATGTCTTTGTTGTTCTAGTTAACTTAGTTAGTTACTTGCTTATTTAGCACATTTTTGCTAACTTTCAATAAAAAAATTATATCTGGCCTAAATTATATACTGGCATAGTCTAAATAAATACAAAGAATGTTATATAATATGAATATTTTTTGTTCTGTAATTCAAAATTTTTTACTCTATCAAATCTTATATTAAAATTTTACTAAAATGGGAGTAGATTGTATTTCTAAATTAGCATTTAATTTGATCTGTTTTGTAATACTGTATTAGGAAGTTGGAAGATGTCATATTGCAAATTGAGTAATATTGATAAAATATTTAAAATTATTTATCAAATATTAAAATATAATAAGTTATAAAATTTATTATTAAGATTTAGAAATGATAGTAAATTGAATTTAATTTTATTTTTATTAAAATTTTAATTTTTGTGATTAATTTTTTTTTTTAGTCTTAAAAGTGACCTCTTTGGCCATAACTTTTTATTAAAAGTTAAATTTTAGTTACAATGATAGTATAACTAGCTACATGTATATCTTTTGGTTATTTATTTAAGTAGTCCATCTATTTTCAGTTCTATACTAGCCACGATACCTGCAATCTAACTAGGAGATTACCTATTTAAACTCTCTGGTTCTTACAAATGAGAGTATGACTAGCCACACATGTAACTTTTGGTTGCTTATTTAAGTAGTCCACCTTAAGTTCTACACTAGCTGCTATACCTGCAACCCAACTAGGAGGTTATCTATTTAAACCCTCTAATCATAACCTAATTCCATCTGGTAAGGTCTTCTAACTCAGTTACCCGAATTTTGGTTGTGCCTTAGAACTTCCAAACTTGGTCTATCCTCAAGATAAACCCACCAGAGCCTTTCATATCCTATTTTAGCTGACCTGGTACCACAGTTGCTAAGGCTCCCATTCACAGTTAGAGTTACCCCTATTTAACTGCTGTACCCTTATAAGGTTTACTTCAACTATGGCACCTCTATTTAGACTTCTCTTTTCTTTGAATTCTTAACTAGTCTCTCTCTTACTTCTAGCCAGCAACCCAGAAGAGTTGGTCTTTCCAGCTCTATGAATATCCTCTTGGTATATACTTCTGAAGTACATGTTCTTTTCTTTTAGTTTTTGTGACCCAGTGGTTTAGCTAGTGTGTTTTCCTACTTAAGAACCTAGTCACTTGGCTCTCTAGTCTTGGTCTCTGGTTTCAAGTTCAGTCTTCTTGTAGCACCATCAAAAGTTTCTATTATCTTCTCACTTAGAACTTCCCAAATGGGTTTTGATCATTGCAATTTCTTGGCCTTTTATACACCAAAGCTCCCATGTAAACATGGTGTTACCAAGAATACAAGTTCTGGGACCCAACTGATTGACCATAACCATCACCATAACACAGGCTTATTTTTCAAAAATATCATTCATGGGATTTGAACTTTGAACCTGCCACTTGGTAGGGTGATAACTAGACCACTTCACTAAGCCGCCACACCCCTAATTTTTGTAATTAATAAAAAAGTTGCTAAATAATATCAGATATTATTTAGAAAACTATTTAACTTTCAAAGGTTGAATAAAAATCTTTCAATTTTTTTTGCAGTAAATTTTAAACTTTTGATTAATATTTTTGTATAATTGTGAACTTCTATATTTGTATTGTAATATAGTTTCTGACTAATAAATCCTTCTAGTACCTTTTACATATTGCAATATTGGCACATTATCTGTACACATAATGTAGATTATTTAAATTATATTATTTATATATTATACAAAGTGTGTACTTAATGTTAGTTTTTTTTTTATAAAATTAATACTACAACTTGTTAATTAATGCTTGATAACTTATTCTTTGATTCAAAATTCTACTTATAATTGTAGATAAAATAGGGTTTAAACTAGTGTTTTGAACTATTAACTAAAAGTTCAACCAAGGATAATCTGAGTAGACTGTTGGGCTTTTCTAGCCAATCACTAATATTTGTTTATATTAGGTAGAATTAAAATATCCTATTTTACCCAATATAAACAAACATCAGCGATTGGCTAGAAAAATCTAGTTGTTTACCTAGATTATCCCCAGTTGAACTTTTGATTGACATGGGATGAGTGTGTATGAAACCAATAGACAAGTTATATTTCTGTGATTTATAATTCATATTTGGAAAGCCTAAACAATTCGAATAATATATACATAGTTAATAAAATATAAGCAAAACATTATAAAGATATTAAAAAAAGTAAATTTACAGATAGAGTTAATTGTTAAACTAAAAGAAATGTTTACAACTATAATGATATATCTTAATCTAGAGTCACAGTTTCTTATAACTTGCTTTTTGGAATTACTTCATATATTCTTAAATTATCTATTTTGCATACTGCGTTAACCTTTAAAGTCAATCTTATAACACCAATTTGGTCTAATAAATTAAATACTTTGATCCTGAATTATCTAATTTGTAACTATTCTCTACATGCTTATATTAGAACAAAAGATATTTATAATCTTTAATGATTACAATCAGAGCTAAATCAAATATTTTATTTGAATTGCTTTCTCAAACAATAGTAATATTTGGTACTGATTGTGTAAATTTGAATGAATAAATAAAAGAAATTTTATTGGCATACCCAATTAATAATCAATATAATAGCCCAACCTTCACAACAACCTTAACTACTACAGCAGCCTGCTTTTAATTTGAATAACTCTTTGTTTAACCTGGCAAACCAAATTGCTAATTTGGTTCAACAAATACAAGTTATTTTACTACTATAGATTAACCTCTCTATAAACCCTCAAGAGCTTAATATAATACTGTAATCTGAGTTTTATGGTGGCAATCAAGATCTAATAACCTGGCTAAAGAATATCAAAAAGGCCTTTGAGACTAATCTTGTTTTTTTTTTTAGTAAATTTCTGTAATTATACCAAAGCCCAAAGGCTCAGCTACAACTTGGTAAATTGTAAAGAGAAACCAAATACTAATAATTAATCAGTAGTATAACCTTTTAATACCCTAGCAGAGCTTTATATCTTATTTTATCACTAAGTTTCAAATCTCTAAATTGGAAGAGAAGTGGTTTGCATAGCTAACTTAGAGGAAGCAGCTGCTAGAAAAAAGTGTAAATGATTATTACATAGCTATAAAAAAAATAATTCAGCATGAGAAATCTAGAGGATATCATTTTCTAAATACTGCAAAAGTCTAAATATTTATTAATAGGCTATGTTTAGAACTTTATATAGCAGTATTTCTCTTAACTTCCAATACTCTAATTCTTTATAAGAAACAAGTTTTATTAACTCAGAACCTGTCTGTTGAATTAGTAGAAACTGAAGATGTTGTATCTTCTAATAAGGAAATAGTAGAAGAAATAGATAGTTAAGAGTTACAAAAGTCTGAGAAACAAGATGAACATAAGCTTACTCCAAAGAAGAATTTATTAGAAAAAGCTAAATAAATCACTGTAGTAAGGTATAATAAGGTCATAGAAAAAGAATTGTCCCAAATTTTATCAATAGTTACTCCTTATTTAATAGTAGCTAATATAAAAAATAAATAGGCCAATATTATATATAGACAATTGCTAAAAGCTATGCCAAATATGAGGCAGGATTTAACTTATTCTTTACAGAAAAAAGGTTGGCTATTTGAAAAAAAGCCCAAGAGAATATTAATATTCAATATACATCCAAGTCTACTATCTTATATTATGATACTACAGTTTTTGGAAAGAAGATTATACTTATAATAGATAGCAAATCATCGAAAGTGTTGCTACTTCTACTCTGTTGCACTAGTTAGGAATTAAAATTGAAAGACTATTTGTAGTAAGTATAGTTAATATTCATGTTAAAAGTAAAAAAGCTATAGGAGAAATTTCTGATTTTTTTTTCTGTGTTAGAGAAATTAAAATTCCAATCAATATTATTGTAACTGATACAACTGTATATAGTGCTATCATTGGTAATACTAGCTTGCAAAGGTAAATGCTACTATTGATTGAAATTTGTCAGAAATAACTATTTTGTAGGATAGTAAAGAAATAACAATTTTTGTCAAATTTAGAAAGTTGGTAAACACCAATCAAGGAAGGACAGTCAATTGTAGTTAAAAAGCTTAAAAAAAAGAATAATAAAGAAGAGTTTAAAGAGGAATATAAGAAAAAAATTAGAGAAACAAGTATTTGCTTACTCTAAAGTAGAGGCAGAGTTAGAGAAAATGTTAGAAGAAAATAAAGGATATAATAAAAAAAAATTACTAGATAAAAGGACTATAATAAGAAAAAATTGTTATTGGAAGAAAAAAATATAAAAATTGAAAGTAATGAAAAGAAGACTAAACTTCTGGAACAATGCTAGTAACTTATTTAAACTATTATTGCCAAAAAATCTTGACAATTTCTGACCTCTTTAACTATTACTATAAAAACAAGGTTTTAATAAAAAAAGAATATAAGGTAGAAGAATTGAAAAAAGCATAACAGAATTAACTCTGTCTGTTAATAAATAAGTATGAAGATTATTATACTCAAAGCCTCCATAAATTAAGAAGGTGTACTGTTATTTAACATCAGATTTCTGTCTAAGATATTTGGACTATTAAGTAGTGCTGATGCTGCTATTTATTAGTAATAAAAGATTTTTTAAAGGAAAAAATAAAGTCCATGCTAGCCAAAAATATAATCAGATCCTCTAACAGTTAATGGACCTTACCAGTGGTTCTTGTAAACAAAAAGCCTAGAAAATGAGGCTTTTTATTGATTATAGAAAACTCATTACTATTACTATTAGAGATAACTATCTTTTATCAAAAGTAGATGATCTTTTAGATTTTTTGATAGAGCTTCTTGGTTCACTACTCTAGATCTTTGCCAGTGGCTACTAGCAAGTTAAAATATCAAAAAAAAATAAGCTAAAGACTACTTTTACTTTCTCTAAGACATTTTCAAGATTAATATAATACTCTTTAGCTATACAAATACTCTAGCTCAGTGTTGTTAATTTTTGCTTCCAGTAGTAATTCTTAGCCTTCCAGTGGAAATTTGTAATAGTAAAAGTTCCAGTAGTACTATTAATTTTCTTCCAGTGGAATTCCAGTTGTCTTCCAGTAGCTTCCAGTTAACAACACTACTCTAGCCACTTTTTAAAAGTTAATGGACAAAATTTTTAGAAATATTACTAGAAACTTTTTAGTCATATATTTAAATAATTTGAATATTTATTTAAAATTGTTTATGAATATTTGGACTACTTATAAGAAGACTTAAAAAGATTAAAAAAGATCTAATTAAAAATCAAGTCTCAAAAGTATTTCTTTTGCAAAGAAAACTTAAATTCTTAGGGTATATTATAAGTGCTTAGGTGATACATATTTACTAATCTAGAGAAAGTTCAAATAGTTTAAAAATTCTCTATTTCTAAAAACTTGAAACAATTAAAAGGATTCTTAGACCTGATATTTTATTACTAGCAATTTATTCCTAGCTTTACAAATATTGCAAAACTCTTAAATACCTTATTAAAAAAAAAAATATAAACTACTAGTAACTAATTAGTAGCAAAAAGCTTAAAAATAAGCTAGTAGTTGCTTCTATCCTGGTCTACCTGAATTTTACAAGGCTATTTATCTTGTTTACTGATACTTCTAATAAAGCTCTAGAAGCTATTCTCTCCCAGTTAGATAAAAAGAATAAGGAAAGAGCTGTAGTATATACAAGTTGCTCTTTAACTCCTATAGAGAAAAATTATACTATTACAGAAAAAGAGTGTCTTGCTATAGTTTGGGCTATTTCATACTTCAGACTCTATCTTTATACTCTCATTTTACTCTTTATACCAACTATTCAGCATTGAAATTGTTATTCTCTTACTAGTTATCTCAAAATTAATTAGCCAGGTAGATACTACCTTGCAGAAATACTTCATCAGGAAATTTTTAAATTGGTTGGTAATCAATTAACAGATAAAAATATCAATCAATAAGTAGCACCCCTGTTGATTGCTAGCGATAAAGATTAGAATTGATTGATGCTAATTAAAATCAATTAATATCAATTAGTATCACTTGATTTAAAATCGATTTGCATCAAAACAAATTAAAATTGATTATTTTTTCATTGATTGTGCATCAATTAGTAACCAATATCAATTATTATTGATTTTTCTAATCGATGATAATCGTCTCTGTAGCTAGTAATCGATATTCACCCTATTTAAAAATTTTCATATATTGCTTACTACTATTTACAAATTTAGAAAATTATATCTTAATATTAATAGTTTATTCTAAATCTAAGACAATTCACCAACAGCTCTATCTTTTTTCTAATTACTATACTGACAACACTTATGGATACCCTATTTTTGATTTTTTTTTTTTTTTTTTAATACTAAGATGACCACTTAGGATATTGGTATGAGCTTTATTCTGATAGTTATGATATTACATCCATTTCACGAGAATACAACTAGCCACATATGCACCTTTTGGGTGTCTAATTTAAGTAGTCCGTCTGGGTTTTACACTAGCTGCTATACTTGCAATCTAACTAGGAGATTACTTATTTAAGCTTTCTAGTTATTTCTAACAAGAGTACAACTAGCTATACATACAACTTTTGGTTGCCTATTTAAGTAATCTGCTCTAGGTTTCACACTAGCTGCTGTACCTATAACCCAACTAGAGAGTTACTTATTTAAATCCTCTAGCTACCACTTTTGTAACATGCTCTACTCTAATATTTATATGAGATTAGCAATTGCTGTGGATGATTCTAAGACTTTAGCCAAACCATATTGGGGCATTTATCCTTGTGGTAAACCTAACAGAATGTACATGTTCTATCTATATATTCATCTGCATGTTCTGGTAACTTTCATCTAACTAGTACCTGTTGTGTTGCTGCTATCAGGTTGTATCTCAAGCTATCTTTTCAGATACTGCCATAACCTGATTCATATCTCAAGCTACAACCTTCTTAATTAGGTTTCTATTATGTACTCCTTGCCCTTGTGAGGTTCACAACAACCCGGTACCCACATTCTAACTTCCTTTTTCTCTGAATTCCTAACTAGTCCCTCTCTTACTTCTAGCCAGCAACCCAGAAGGGTTCGTCTGCCCAGGCTTTAGGTGCCTCACGGTTACTCTCTCCTTGGTACATGCTTCTGAAGCACAAGTTCTTTTCCTTTTGTTGGTAGTCTAGCGGTTTGGCTAGTATATCACCCACTTAAGAATCTGGTCGTTTAATTCTCCGGTCTCAGTTCTTGGTTCCAAATTTGGCCTTCCTGTAGCACCGTTAAAGATTACTGTTACTCTACACTTGGGACTTGCTAAATGTGTTTTTGGTAATTCTGGTTTTCTGAATTTATTACGCTAAAGCTCCCATTCAAGATGGTGTGACCAAGATTATAGATATCTGGATCTAACTGATAATCTTAACATTAACTAATACAGATCTAGTTTTTTCAAAATCGTTATTCATGGAATTCAAACTCTAGACCTACTGTCTGGAGGTGCGACAACTCTACCACTTCACTAAGTCGCCACACCCTTACTCCATTTTTAATTTAATGTATATTATAAATATAAATATATATAAAATTTTTATAAACTATCTTAACTGGTCTAAGTTACTTTCTAACTATAGTAATAAAATATTAAAGCACAAGACTGCTATTTTTTTGTTAGAAACAAATTGTTATATAAAACCAACTCACATGACTTTAGAAGACCCTTAAGATTCTTAAAACCATATAAAACAAGACTCATCCTATATGCTATACATACTGATCTATTAGTAGGATATTTTAGAAAGAAAGAAATCTACTAGTGAATAATAGTCAAATATTATTAGCCTTAAATAGAAACAAGATAAAAAGATATGTGAAAGCCTATAATATATGCCAAAAATAAGAAAGATCTAGAACTCAAGAACTACTCCAACTGATTAAAGTAGAATAGCCCTTTGATCAAATTGGTATAGAAATAGTAGAACCTTTAGCAGTTATATTAGAGGAATATTGCTATATAGTTGTGGCCACTGACTACCTTACTAAGTGGTCAGAAGTGAAAAACTAAAGAGTACAAATACTAATTCTGTTGCTCTCTTTATATTCAAAGATATTATGTACTAATGTGAAAGTTTTTGAGAACTATTCTCTGATCAGGACACCCACTTCTGTAATAAATTAGTGAAGGCTCTTTGCAAGAAGATAAAAATATATCACTGGATATCTGCTACCTACTACTCTGGACAAATAGGCTAGTAGAAAGATTTAATAGAACCTTAAGTAAATTATTAACTATATATATTATACAATATTTTGCAGAGTGAGCTGAATTCATTTTAGCCACTTTATTTACTTATAGAATGATATGAAATCATACTACCTAGTATAAGGTTTTCTTCTTAATATACAGTTGAGAGGCTATAATCTGGTAGAGACAGTTCTATTTATGTATTTTATAGAGCTAACTACCAAAGTTAAAGTATAATATTGTCTTTTTTGAAGAATCAACTCTATTTTAGAGAACCTTGAAAATATCTAAAACCAAGTTTAGAAAAAAACTAAAAAGATACAGAATAAGCAAAAGGCATATCATGATTAGAAATATTGGATTGAGACCTTCCAAATTAGTAATAAAGTAATATTATATGAGACTTTATTAAACATGTTATATAGTGTTAAGCTAAAGCCAAAGTTTACAGAACCTTACTATATATATAAAGTATGTGACAATGGTTCTTATAAACTGTGAACAATAAAGCCTGCTCTAAGTAATAAGCCTTTTAAGGGTGAAACGTTCTCAAAAAGCAGATTTACAGAGACTAGTTGAAAAGATACACCCACTTTTTTCATTTTGAATTTGGATTCTTATAAATACTCTGATGATTGACTATAGAGAGATTAAAAATTCTTACTATGAAACAATTAAACCTAAATTTCACATTTTTAGACCACATTTTTTAATTAAAACAAATATATAAAAACATGAATATAGCTAAAATTTATATAATAGCCACCAATATATCCTTTTTAGATACCTATAGAGAGCCTGTCTATATTCAATTTGCTTTAAATATAACTACTAACACTTTTTTCTAGGCTATAAAATCGTATTTAGAAGATCTTTATCAAATGGATATTTTGATCTGATTTCCTAAACCAAAACCTGAAGATTCTTGAATTAAAAAGCTCAATTATATATATAAAAGAATCTATTTTAAAAAACATAACCAAGTCACTCTTCTTTAGCACTATTATTATTTGGAAGAATGCTTAGAAGAAATCAATAAAATATAACTGCCCAAAAAGAACTACAATCTAGAATTCCTAATTTAAAAGAGAACAATATTTTAAGAATTGCTAGTCAAACCTATCAATTATATCAAACAAAGAAATTTAATAATCTTTTTGAAAATAAGGCTATCACTCCCAAGATACTCAATTAGATAACTGAAGAAGATTTCCAATTTCTGTTATCTGAGGCTCAAAAGGTTTAGGATAAGGAGCTAACTGAATTTCTTTATGAACACACTAAAGAAAATCTGAAAAAAGAAATCTAAGCTTTGTTATAACAAGTCATTATTGTTATAGCAAAGAAATTGATGTCCTGGCACTGGCCTTCTTTAGAATTTTTGGTTTTTATGGGGGCTCACACCTAAGAAGGGGAGTATGTCACAGTTTTTTATAACTTGCTTTTCAGGCTTAGATAGATTTTTTTTATTATCTTTATTTATTTTATTATTTGTTTATTTACTTTTTTTAAGTATCATATAATAGACATTGGAAGTATGATAAAAGAAAACTTGTAATTATTAGTCATATTTGGTGGTGTAAACAAGACAGCACTGTTTCTTCACTGATGATATGCTAAGAGACGCAATAATAATGTCTGTTGAGAAATATGAGGAGTATGAAGGGCTTTTTAAGAGACACTACTGTCTCAAGAGATGTATAAGCCCTTTTGCAGTAGTAAGTATGTGTGGAAGGGCTAGAAGAATTAGTACAGTATCTTATAAGAAATTAAAATATATTTAAAGCTTGAGTTTTTATGTTAATAAAGTTTTCTCAGACATTGATGTCTTTAATAAAGTAATAATAAGAATTGAATTCTCACTTGATTAAATACAGTTTAGTGAATGATATTGTATTGAACTAGTTATATTATAACCTAATTACCCCTAATTATTATCTACAAACTAACTTATTCTTGTATTGTAATTATTATTCCTAATGCTACTCTATATTTATATTATTGTTACCCGCCTCACGTATTCTTAAATTATCTACCTTGCATACTGCATCATTTAAGATCATTTAAGTTAACTCTTAAAGTTGATTGTATAACCCCCAATTTGGTCTGATAGATTAAATATCTCGATCCTGATTTACTTAATTCATAACCATTCTCTACATGCTTATATCAGAACAAAAGATATTTATAACTTTTCACAATTACTATTGAAGCTAAATCAAATATTTTATTTGAATTGCTCTCCCAATCAATAGTAACACTAGCTATGCCTTGTTTGTATACTTGATTTTTAACCATCTTACAATTACATACAATTAAGCTTTTATATTAATCAGACTGTCATGATATATCATTAATTTAATAAATATAATTAAGGATTTTTTAAATTATTGTAACAAAGGTTCATATTTTTTATCATCTTTATATAGTATTTTTGTTAGTTTTTTTCTTAAGTTTCGTTGTAAAGTTCCTTTGTTCCATTGTTCTTTTGAGTGTATATACTTTATACTCACATTTCTTGCATTTGTCTTCCAAGAATTCTAAATAAGGTTAGCCAACATGATTTGAACATTCTACATAGTATTGTACATATGTATATATTTAATATGAACCAATTGATTCCAATATTTCACAACATTTAAGTTAGATACATACCGATACATGCATAAATTTACATATATCAGAGAAAATTTGATTGCATGAAAATTGTAGCATAACCAAATGAATATCTCTTAGAGAATATTTAATAACCTTCAACCATGTGATAGAATTAGTGATTTGAACTAAGAAGAATTTTTTTAATTGGTTAACCAAACCAAATTATTTTATTCAACCGGTTGTCAACTGGTTGATAATCGGTTGAGATTAACTTTCTCTATTGTTAGGTCTATCTTCAGAAATTCTCAGAGCTTTTCCTAAATTTTTGTCTCAA
This sequence comes from Dentiscutata heterogama, assembly GCA_910591775.1. Lineage (NCBI taxonomy): Eukaryota > Fungi > Glomeromycota > Glomeromycetes > Diversisporales > Gigasporaceae > Dentiscutata > Dentiscutata heterogama. Next base: position 5,643 of record CAJVPU010000180.1, on the reverse strand, counting down.
CTGCTCTCTTTTATATTCATTCATTTTCTTCTCAGAAATTTTCAGAACCTTTGCTCCATTTTTATACTATATCGATTATACCAACTGATTATCCAATTCTCAACCGGATATACTGGGTCAACTGATTAAGAATTTCCTCAACCGGTTAACTGAAATTTATTTAGCTTGGGTCGATTAACCGATTATAGGCCATCTGATTTAAATTACTAGATGGAAGCATACTTTACAAAAGCTTATCTTTATGCCTTCTTTAAATTGTCAATAATGTAAATTTATTGATATATAGAGAAATCCATTAGAAAATTTTAATAACAGAAAATTTATACAAATTTACCTTTTAGTTTTAACAAGCTTTATTGATTCCTTTTAAAAATATTCTTCTCAATTATTTAAAACCTTTATTTAATTGTACAGGTTATATTACTTTTGTTAATTATTTTTTAAATAGTGAAATTAGAAATTGGCTTAATCATAAACATTATGGGAAGGTTAAAACTTTTTATTCTATTTAAAGAAGATGAACTTTAAAATACTAATAAATTTTCTTTAATTAAAATATTTTTATGAAAAAGTAAGAAATCTTGATTACTTAATATGATAATTTGTAGATTTATTTATAAAATAGTTTTAGAAAAATTATTTATGAAAAATTTTTATAAGAACTTTACACTGACTTCATTAAGCCTTAACAATTGTAAACTTAGTACTAAAGGAGTTGAGCCATTAGTGAATGTTCTTTGAATAAATACCACACTAGCTTTTTTAAATCTTGAAAATAATCACCTTGGTTCAGGAGGAAAGCATAGCAGAAGCACTTATATAAATAAATCTTCTTTAAATCTTTTATATAATCTTTTTAGCTCAGAGAAAGAGAAATAATTAACAATGGCACTTGTCTAAACCTACATTAACCTCTTAAACCTTTATAACAATCAAACTTTGCTTATATGGAAGTTGTACGTATAAACATCACATTATCTTTTTTAAATATTTTTTTTCAATCAACTTGATACAGAAGGAGGGAAAGCATTAGTAAAGCCACTTAATATCTCTATAATAACTTCGTCAAAGTTATCATATATTTCAATGATTAGTGCTGAGTCCAGTAAATAATAAATAATAAACTTGAAAGCCTAAAATCTTGTTTTTTTTCCTGTTGTCACTCTTATAGTGATATTGTGAGCGAAATAATTTTTTAAACCCAAAACATGAAATATTTTGGCTTAGCCCACATTAGTTTATACGTATTTATGAACTCTAAATTGTACGTAGATAACTTATGAAAAATTTGGTTAGAATAAATATATTTAAATTTAGCGAGTTGAGATTCTTCTTCTTCCTACCTTTAGATTATGTACCTTTACTTACTATATTTATTTGATCTTTTCTACATATGATTATAGCTAAAAGGTATTATTTTAAATTAATGCTAAAATTCTGACTTTTATATATTTTATCAACCGATATAATTTACTGTTTATTTTTCGTTTGCATAGCAAGTATAGATATATGGTTCAGCAAAGACCACAATCTGAACCAGTTAGTAAATTAAGACTTTATCCAAATAAGTCAGTTCATAACAAGGATATCAAATATATTATATGTAATACAATGAATCTGTTATTTATGTACGACTTTCTTTAATTGTGAAATCATATAAAAATTCTCGGAAGACAACTTTAAGAAAATTTTTATAAAATTTTTAAATAATCAATAAATCATGCGGCCGAAATTGAATTACAAATTGATAAATATCTTGGAATTATGGTTAACAATAGTTATGAAATTTAAAAACTATTCACAAAAAATAGCAGATAATTTAATTTATTCATTACACGTTTTGCCAATTGCATCGGCTAAATTAATAGAGATAATGCCCAAGATTGTTAAATGAAGATCTTTAGTTCATTAGCAAACCCAGGACATTCATCAAATTTTTTGCATTCACATTGGTTGAAAATGAACTGGTCCTGGACGGTTCAGTAACCAGTTTATGAACCTTAGTCTAGTTCACAGTCTTCTACGTCGTACAACGTACGTACGTACTGTACCTGGGTTGGTATTTCGAACCAGAGCCGAATAAAGACAGACTGCAGCATCTCTAACAGGCTGTAATATATCCTAAATAATATCAGTGCCGTTCAGATAGTATGTACACAATAGCAACGATTGTGTACTGTTACATCGACATAATTTAGGATATATTACAGCCCAGTTAATTAATTGCAAGACAAAGAATTTTATAATAGCACCGCATGATGTGTGATGTAGTAGTTTTACACATTTTCACCGTATTTTCATATATCAAAAATGTCGGATGAAGCCTTGACAAAAGTAATCTGTGATTTTAATCAACTAAATTTCACTAATTGTCAAAAATTAGCAGATACAAACGATTCGGACGGAATATACTGGCTTGGATATTGTTACGAATATGGAATTGGAGTTGAGAAGGATGAAAATAAGGCATTCAACCATTATCAAAAATTGGCAGACATGAATAATTATAACGGAATGTATCAAATTGGTTATTGTTATAACCTAGGAATTGGTGTTGAAATCGATAAGCATAAAGCATTTACATATTATCTGAAGTCTGCCGAGGCAGGTAATTCTATGGGAATCTGGAAAACTGCCATTTGTTACAAACTTGGAATTGGCGTTGAGAAGGATAAAAATAAATTTAAGGAATGGATTATGAAGTATGTAAATTTTAATTTTTTTAATATAATATTTTGTAATTTCTTTTATTTAAAAAATTGAGAAGATCTCATACAATTTTATTTATCAGGGAGTAAGCATAAAGAACATTTATTAATCGGTATCAGCAATTTAAGTTTATAAATATTTATTGTTTGTGTTAATTTAGCCCGTAAGTATAAAAATGTTTAATGGATAGAAATAGAAATAGACAAGTTCGCAAAACAAAAAATGAAAACTTATTTACCATAACGTTCAAATCATTTCATTTGCATTAATCATTTTTATTCAGTATGTAAGTATAAAGAAAACTTAATAAAATTCTAGAAATAAATGCAACCAAACAAGGCCACAAAAACATAAATATTTATCTGCCATCGCATACAAACATTTCATGCACATCAATCATTTACTCAGCATGTGAGTATAAAAACATTTAATAAATTCTAGAAATAAAAACAGCAACCAATTTCATAAAACAGAAATATAATTACTTATTGGCTATCACATAAAAACCATTTCATTCGCATTAATCATTTCATTCAGCGGGTGAGTATAAAGAACATAAAGAGTATTGATAATTTTACGAAATAAAACAGCAAAACAAAGTTCATAAAATAAGAACGTACAAATCATTTCATTCAGCGGGTGAGTATAAAGAACATAAAGATCATTTAATAATTTTACGAAATAAAACTGCAAAACAAGTTCACAAAACAATATATTATATTTACAGTTACAAATCATTTCATTCATTAAACATTTCATTCAGCTCGTGAGTATAAAGAACATTTAATAAATTCTAGAAACAAAGCCAACAAAAAGTTCACAAAACAAGAACATAAATACTTGTTTACCATTACATACAAATCATTCACGTTAATCACCCCATTTAGCATGTGAGTATAAAGAACATTTAATAAACTCTAGAAATAAAAACAGCAAAACAAGTTCACAAAACAAAAATCATAATTATTTATTTATCATTACGTACAAATCATTTCATTCACGTTAATCACCTCATTTAGCGAGTGAGTATAAAGGAGTTTAATATTTACAAAATAAAAACAGCAAAACAAGTTCACAAAACAAAATCATAATTATTTATTTATCATTACGTACAAATCATTTCATTCGCATTAATATATCATCCAGCAAGTGAGTATAAAGAACATTTAATAAACTTTAGAAATAAAAACAGCAATACAAGTTCACAAAACAAGAATATAATTATTTAGTTACCATTATGCACAAATTATTTCATTTTCATTAATAATTTAATTCAGTTGGTGAGTATAAAGATCATTTAATAAATTCTAGAAATAAAAACAGCAAAATAAGTTAACCAAGCCAGAACATAAATATATTTACCATTACGTACAAATCATTTTACTCGCATTAATCACATCAATTAGTATGTTAGTATAAAGAAAATTTAAAAATGAAATAGCAAAACAAAGCATAATTACGTACTAATTATTTCATTCGCATTTAGTTAGTGAGTATAAAGAACATTTATAAGTTTTAGAAATAAAAACAACAAACCAAAGTTCATAAGAGAACATAAAATACTTACCATTGCGTGAAATTACTCACTCAGCATGTGAGTATAAAATTCATTAAACAAATTTTAGAAGAAACCAACTTATTTTCCATTATGTACAAATTATTTTATTCGCATTAACCATCTCATTCAGTGAGTGAGTATAAACAACATTTAATAAATTTTAGAAATAAAAACAGCAAAACAAGTCCACAAAAAAGAGCATAATTACTTATTACTATTATGTGCAAACCATATCATTCAGTGAGTGAGTATAAAGAACATTTAATAAATTTTAGAAATAAAAACAGAAAAACAAGTCCGCAAAACATGAGCATAATTACTTATTACTATTATGTGCAAACCATTTCATTCGTGTCAATCATTTCATTAGTGAGTGAGTATAAAGAACATTTAATAAATTCTAGAAATAAAAACAACAAACATGTTTATAAAACAAGAGCATAAATCTTGTTTAACCATTATGTATAAATATTTTTTATTTGCATTAATTTAGTTAGTGAGTATAAAGAATATAGCAAAACAAGTTCACAAAACAGGACATAAATATTTATTTACCATTACGTACAAATCATTTCATTCGCATTAATATATTATTCAGCTCGTGAGTATAAAGAACATTTAATAATTTTACGAAATAAAACAGGAACATAATTATTTATTTATCATTACGTACAAATTATTTCATTTGCATTAACCATTTTATTCAGAAAGTGAGTATAAAAAACATTTAATATATTCTAGAAATAAAATAACAAAACAAGTTCACAAAACAGGACATAAATACTTATTTACCATTACGTACAAATCATTTCATTCGCATTAATATATCATTTAGCTCGTGAGTATAAAGAACATTTAATAATTTTACGAAATAAAACAGCAAAACTAGTTCACAAAACAAGAACATAATTATTTATTTATCATTACATACAAATTATTTCATTTGCATTAACCATTTTATTCAGAGAGTGAGTATAAAAAACATTTAATATATTCTAGAAATAAAATAACAAAACAAGCTCACAAAGCAAGAAAATAATTATTTATTTACCATTACGTACAAATTATTTCATTTGCATTAACCATTTTATTCAGAAAGTGAGTATAAAGAACATTTAATAATCTTACGAAATAAAAACAGCAAAACAAGTTCACAAAACAATTTATTTACCATTATGTACAAATCATTTCATCGCATTAATTTAGTCCGTGAGTATAAAGAACATTTAATAAAATTACGAAATAAAAACAGCAAAACTAGTTCACAAAACAAGAACATAAATAACTATTTACCATAACGTACAAATCATTTCATCGCATTAATTTAGTCCGTGAGTATAAAGAACATTTAATAAAATTACGAAATAAAAACAGCA
>CAJVPU010000179.1:0-21520 GCA_910591775.1 Dentiscutata heterogama | reverse complement strand
ATTAAATGCTAAAGAATATATATTTAAAATTTAAAGAAAGATTTATATACATGTTTTTAAATAAATTTAATTTAAATAATTTTTTTGCATAAATTTACATATAAAATTAGGTGAGTCAACTCGTTTGATTTATAAGTAATAATATTTTAAGGCTAAGGTTAAGTATAAGGTAGCTGGATTTGTATTACCGGTTATTTCTAGATAAGAGTAAGGTCTTTGTATTCGATCATTAAAAATTTGATTGTTACAAGTATAACTTGCAATTCATTTGTTTGTCATATTTTTATCTGATACGCTTGTCCGTTATTGTTGTATTTTAGGTTATAATAATAATATTGTTTTTTCAGCTTTTTCAAAATATTTTCTGGTAGTTTTGATAGGTCGATTACTTTGGGATATTTTTCTAGTATTGTTGCTACTTTGGCTCTATCGTTTTTGTCAAAGATAGTTAGATATTTATATCCCATATAGAGATGGTCGAAATTCATAAGTTGCTTCTCTATCCATTTTAACGGTGCTATTTGTTTTTGGATTAGGGTTTTAAATAATCATCCTCTTTTAATCTGTTTTGAGATTATTTCTTCTTTATTAATCATAATGTTTACAAATTCTTCCATTGTCAGTGGTACTAAATTCTCTTCTTCTGTTTCAGAGTCTATTCCTTCGAATAATTTAATAAATGTTTTCTTTGGATTTATTATTCTATATTGGTGTGCTATTTTTATTTTATTTATATATTCTAATATCAGATAGTCTTCAATTCTTTTGAATATATACCAAAGGTTCTGTAGTACCATTGGTACAAGAGATATTTGTTGTTCTTCTATTTGTTTTAAAGAATATAATTTTCATGGTTCTAAGGTATCTGGTTCAGTATTCTTGGAGATTCTTTATCATTCAATCAGAAAATTAATAGTCCTAATGTTATAAAATATTTTGCTTCTTCAGGATTGCATCCTGTTGCTATCTATTCTTCTGTAGAGTAATATAAATTTTCTTGAATTTTTATTAAATTACTATTTTTTATTACTAATTCTGATTCTTCAAATATTTCTCTTAAGGCTATCACTTTTATAATTTCTTTTGGCATTCCATTCTGGTCTAATTTTTCTTTTCCTCCTATTCTATTGAATGTTTGGTAAAAGCTTTTATTCGGATTGATTCATTCAGCTAGTAAAATATATACTTCTCCTTCTATTATTGTAAACCCTATTGCTTAAGTCATTATTCTATTTGGTAATTGGTATAGGTCATATAGGAATACTTTTTTATTAAGATATGCTAATAATTCCAGATTTGAGTAGGTCTCTAATTCGTTTTGTAGCTGGTCCTTCTGGTTCAATCTTCCCGTGTATTGGTTTAATTCTTGGTTCAACAGTTCTCCACTGATTACAATCTCATTCCCAAATTGCTGCATGGTAATTTCTAAATTTTTCCCAGGTTTGTCCTTCTGATTTCCAGTATTCTTTGCTTATGCTTATTCCTGTTCTTTTCTTATAAATTTCTTCAAGATGTCGTTTATAACTTTTTTGTCTACACTGTCTTTCAAATTCTTCAAAGATTTTTCCAACATATGCACTCAAATCTGGATTGTATTGCTACTCAATTGTTTTATAGATGTTTTTTATTTTTGTTGCTATTCAAAGGTAGTCATCGTGTAGTAGCAGTTGTATATTATTAGAATTTTTTGTTCTAGGACTGCACTTCTAAGGGCTACTTCTTCGAGTTCTAATTCTAAATCATTTATTAATATTCCCAGTAATTCTAAAGATTGATTAGTTGTTAATTCTTTGGGTTTTACTTGCTGTCCTGGTTCATGCGGGTTTGTATTGAAACAATAATACTCTTCAAATATCAATTCTGGGTTTAAATGTTTCCAATAAGTCATTTAGTTTTTCCAGAATTTTTTATGTTCTTCTTTTATTTCTTCAAGCATCTTTTTATCAAATTTTTTCTCTATGTAGAATCCTATTGCTGCTCTATATATGGCATCTATATGGGTTTCAAGTTCATCTTGGTAGACTGATCTTTGATGTTCTTTATTTTGTTCTTCAGTATATACGAAAGAATATTCAGGGTAATTTACGTCTTTGATTTCAGAAATGAATTTGGTAATACAATAGTTTGTTTCTCTGAGTGTTTTTACTAGAAAAAAAACAAAGTCTGTTTCTTTTCTTTTAGGGAATAAAGAGGTTATAGAGTTTGCTATTCCGTTAACTTCCAGTCATAAAATTTCTTTGTAATATTCTTCTTCAATGTCTTTAAGTATTTCTTTAAAATATCCTTTTGTTTCTTCTATGATTAATTCATATCTAGGGTTTTCTCTTTTTGACAGTTTATGATAAAGATTAAAGTACTTTTCTATATTAATTTTCTTAAATTTAGTCATTTAATTGTTGCAATTCTTGGAGTAATTCTTTAGTTCTTTTCTCTATTAATTCTTTTGCTTTTTCATTCTTTTGAAACTGTTTTACTCCTTTTTCTGACAATCGGGCTTGTATTTCCTCATCATAGTCAAAAAAGTAAGTTGCCCCTTCCAGTAAATATAGGTTTCTTACAGTATTAAGAATATGTGTTGTGATTATTTCTAGTTCATCTGGTATTAAATAGACTTCTCTTTGAGCTATTGGATCTCGTATTCTTTCTTCGATTTCGTCAAGTATGATTTCTAGTTGTGATTGTACAATATTTAATTTGTTTATGTATTGTTTTTGTATTTTGACTAATTCGTAATTGAATATAGTTCCTTTGGTCATGTTTATGGATGGTGACAATTGTTTTATGGTCTGTAATAATATTAAGATTATCCCTATTCGATTGTTATTTGTTGGTTGGATTCTTTTCTGGAGTCTTTCAATTGTTTCGATTATATCGTCAATTATTTGTTTTTTCGTTCTTTGTTCAAGTATTTCTTTTGTTAGGTTAAATTTTGATTTTCTGTGTAAAAGGTTCCAAATAAACTTAAACCTTTTTAGTTGTATTATTCTTTCTATTCTTTGGTATGTGTTCGTATTATTGCTCATTAAGTTCTTTCAAGTATTTTTTTCTCTTATTCACGTACTTCTCAAATCTTTGTATTTTTCAGTCAATTTTTTCTATATTTTTGGTTCTGTTTTCTTTGTGTACAATTATAAAGCTGTTGATATTTTCAATATTTTTATCTTGTAGAAGTTCAAGTTTTTGTTCTAGTTCGTAATTGGTTAGATTTTCTAAGTTTTCTTTTAATTCTTTTAATTCTTCTAAATAAATCTCTTCTTTAGCTTCTTTCTGTTCTTTAGGTATCGCTCGATATTGGTTGAATGTTTGTTCTAAACCAATCGTTCTTGTTATCAACAATGTTACTCTGTTAATTTCGTCTAGTACCGATACTTGACAGTGGTTTTTATTAGTCCCTTCTTTTAGTTGCGCACAAGAGTATTTTTTATTTAGGTTTTGGATTTGTTTAGTTATTTGTTGATGTGTTAAGTCTATTAATAAGTCTAATTAGATTATTCTTTGTAAGTCTTCAAGATATTCTCTTAATACTTGAGTTGTTCTGTTGTATTGGTTATTATTCTCTGTAGTCATTAAATTCTATCTTAAGGAGATTTTCTTGTTGTTTTAGTAATGCGCATTTAATTATTAAATCAGATATTTTATTTACTATATAGCACACTCCGAGTACTAATATTAAATTTTTAGCAAGAGTATGAAATGTATTGATGCTCTATCATATGCTATGGCTGTTACAGCAAAGTGGTTCATCTACAAAAGAGTTGTGTTTATCAATGGTGGTGAGGATACTAATTGTTCCAGGTTGTTATTATTGTTTTAACAAATCTTCAATATATTCAAGTATTTCTCCGTCTACAAATTTCAGGGTTATTTCTTTTATTTTGTCTTCAAATATTTCTTGTATTACTGATAATGTAATGAGGGCTGTTTTTAAATATGCTCGCTTATATGTTGATTCAATGTTTAATTCTTTTGAGAGTATTAGATTTTTATATTCTTCTAAAAGTCTCTATAGTTTCTTCTTCCAGTATTTCTTGATCCTTGGCATTCACTTCTTATTGTTACTATTGGTCTTTATAATCCTACTACTCTTTGATTTATTTGCGAATAAATGTATTCTGGTGTTGTTCTACAATCTTTTAGTTGTGATATTTCTCCTAGGGTTGTGTATACTAAATTGTGATTGTTAATTCTATTTGCTACTGCTTGTCAGAGTAAATTTTCATGTTGTGTGATAATATATAAGAGGGTGTTTCTTGTTAACATTTCTACGAAAGGTTGTTGTGCAATTAAGTCTTGTTCTACTATTATTCTGGTTTGATATACAGCTTCTAACACGTTTCGTAAAAATATGTTTATATTTGTTTCTTGAGTATATTATAGTAGTATTTGTCTATTTTGTCTTGTGGTCATTCAAATTCTTAAATATTGTTTCGTGTATTATCCACTTAAACTTTTAGATCTTGGTCCTCTTGGGAAATATTTCTTTGTATTTACACACAGTTGTCCACGTGAGTTACACTGAGTACATGTCTGATTTTGAGTGTTATATTTGCACCTTATTTTCTTTTCTTTACAATAGTCACAGGCTTTTGTTGCTCAGTTTTCTTTTCTTTTTATTCACTGTCTGAGGTATCAGGTGTTTTTCTTAATGGTATTCCTTGATCCTTCAATGAGTCTTTTATGATTTGTTTTTCTTTAAATATTTTTGTTAGTGTTGATTGGAGGTCTAATATTTTCTTGTTGACTTTATCAAGGTTTTTGAGCTTATATATTCTTTTACAGATTTCGTTTATGCTTTTACAAATTGTACATAGTATTTTTTGGTCGCAAGATAGTTTATGGGTTTTGCAATATTTGCAAGTAGAATATCGTTCTCTTATTCTTTGTTTTTGGGTATGCCTTGGCATGAGGTTTAGTCAGGTCAATTTTAAAGCCTTTTTATAATTGTTCTTTATCTCTATTGTTTACTTTTTTGTTTATATTATATTGTTACTTGTGAGTCACTTTTGTTTTTCTTTGGCGTTTCAGCTGCAATAAATATTATTGATAAGATATGAAGTTATTTATACAGAATAATATAAAATAATATAATAATAGTAAGATAATAATATTTTAAAAGATATTGTTAAAAGATAAACTAATTTAGGTTTAATTAATAAATTCTGTTTGGGTGCTAGTACTAAATTTTATAATTTTTCTAGATTTTTCTTCTAGGTAGTCAAGTCTTCTTTTTAATACTATATTTTGGTTTTCACGATCTTTTATTCTTTGCTCCAATTGGTCATTTTTGGTGGTCAATTTTAGGGCGTGTTTTTTGAGAGTTTGAACTCTTGCTGTGGTCTTTTCATTCTTTAATTGGAATATTAAAATTACTTGGGTTAATTCTCGCAGGACTTGAGCATTTTGGTCTATTTGTTCTTGGTACCAGTCTCGAGATATTTTTTCATCGTATTCAGTAATGTTTTCTGGTTCATAATAGAATTGGTCTTCTTCTATAGCGAGTCTTTTTTCTTTTTCTCTAGGTTTTTCTAATTTTTGGCTTCTATGTTAACCATTCTTGATTCTATTTCTTCGAAACATTGGTCGCAATAGTTTTTTCTAAAATCTCTATCACCTTCTTCTTTTCTTTTGATTGGCATTAAACATTCTTTGCAGAGGTCCATGTGATTTTTCCGTAATCCTTCTTCAAAGTCTTCTTTTTCTTTTCCTTTATAATTCGAATAGGTTTCTTGAAGTGACATTTCAATCGCTTGATGGATTTGGTTTGTTTTATTTCAGTTATTATTTATTTCAAATATTTCTCTTTCTTTTGTTAATGCTTCTGGTAATTCAAAGTCATTATTTTCTTCATGGTTAAGTTGTTGGTCCCAGTTGTATAAATTATGATAGTTCATGATATCTGTTTCTCGAGTGTCTTGTATTTGTATGATATTCGGGTTTTTATAATTCCACAAATTTTTGTCAGGGTTATTGGTAATAAATTTTATAAGTCTAAGGATAATTAATTCGTTTAGCTTCCAATATATGTTTGTCTGATTTCTTGTAAGCTTCTGGATGTCTTTTTTAAGTTTTTCGTCTCCTAATATTTCTTCGAAGTAGTATATCTTATATGTGAATTTTTGTTCTTTTGTGCAAAAGAACATAGAGTTCCAGCTTTCTGCTTTTCTTTTTAAAAGCTGTTTTTTACAGAGTTGGCAGTCAGTTAGTTTTCCTTGTCCTAATTCTTTGTAATAGTCTTGCGCTTGATGACCTCTAAGGTCCAGGTTTTCATGGAATTTGCTGTAGTATCCTTTGTATACTAGTTGTTCTTTTAGGAATAAAGGTCCATGGAAGAAAGGGTTAGTGTATAGTCCTTCTATCAGGTATAAGTCTTGTGATAAGGTCGGTTTTTTACAATAACAATAGTGATTTTTGTCACGATTTGTTGAATAAGAGGCCCATTCTATATGCTTATTTTTTTTTAATAAAATTTCTTCAGTATTGCAATTACAGAATAGGTTAGTGTTTTCTTTCAGAAGTCTATAGATTTTGCAATTTTCATTTCGATGGTTTTCGCCACAGTATTTGCATACAAAAATTCTTTTTGATGGTCCTTGCTGATTATCGTTTTATTGCTGGTTCTGGTTTTGGTAATTAGATTTAGTTCTAGTAGGACAGTCTTGTGATTGGTGTCCTTTGTTGCTACATTGGTAGCAGTTTTGGATCGGGCAATATCTGTTGGTATGTCCTTTTTCTTTGCAGATTCCACAAATAAATTGGTTTTTGATTCTTTGGTTCTTCCTAATTTTGTCAAGTCTTTTTTTAAATTCTTCATTATTTTTATATTCTTTGAATGCCGTTGTTAATTTTTGTAATAATGTTTCGCAATTGTGTTCTTCGGGTCTTTCAATATAAGAGTCGCATTTTTTGCAGTAATTTGGTCCTTGTTGGGTCCATCTGTTTGATTTGTTTTGGTTATTCATTTTCTTAATATAACTTCTCAATATCTAGTTGTAATATTTCTTCAAGAGCTTTTATTTCCAAAGTATATTCTTTAATTTGTTTTTTATTTTCTTCTTTTATATCTTAAAAGATTGTATCGTTCCAAAATTTATGAGTTTTCAGGTCTTCTAACTGTTTTCGTGAAGCAATTTCTTCTTTTAGTTCTTCTTGTTTTCTTTTCCACTTTTCAATTATAAGTCTGTAAAGGCTAATTGATTTTTCAAAGATCCAGGCATGGTATATTTTATAGTACTCTATCAAGATATATACTATATCTTCTTCAGTAAGTTTCTTGTCACTTTGGTATTTTTGTCTAGCTTCTTCTGATAAATTATAAATTTTAGTTCTTTCACAATTAGTGTCTCCGTGTGTTCCTTCTTCTGCAGTTAGTAATAATTGCCACAAGGTATAAAGTAGATATCTCTTTTTTATCATTTATCCTTGATGTTGCAGTTATTTTATATTTTAGTTATGCAGTTTTCTTTTTTATTTTCTTTCTTCTTTAATTTTCTTTTGGTTTTCAGTGTTTTCAATTTCTAAACTTGTAGTTTTTCGGGGTGATATTTTTCTTTATGTTCTCTAATTTTTTGGTTAATTTTGATTTTAAGTTTGTTCAAAGGGGTACTTTTTTCAAGTCTTTTTCTATTTGAAAAGTACTTAATTCAAGTCTAAATTTGTATAATAAATTGTACTCTCCTAAGTAAATTCGTTTTAAAATACTATGTATTCAATATCTATGTTCTAAGTCTTGGGGTTTTTCTTGTGCTAAGGTTATTAATGCTAATATGATTATATTTCGATCAAAATTGTCATAGTCTTTTTCTTTTTCAGATTTATTTATTTCTTTAAACAATATACTTTTTTTTATTTCTTTTTGTTCTTTACTGTTCTTAATTACTGTTGTTTCGAGTCTTTTTACAAATGTTATATTATGGTTGAATCCTTTAGTGTCTTTAGACATAAAGTCTTTGCAGGGTATTTTATTTTTCAAAAGTGTCTTTATTATTTTAGGGTCTTTTGGAATTTATCCGTTAAGTTTTAGATGTCCTTCATCTGGCCATTCAGGGTGTTTTTATATAATTATTTCTTATCAGTAGTTTATTCTAATTTTGGTCAGTGTCACTTGTCTTTTGTATTTCTTCAATCATTTCTTTATTTGTATCATGTAAACATTCAATAAACGCATCCCAAAGTTTATGTTTATTTTGGCGTCTAAAGATGTGTTCAAATAAATGATAAGGAAGATCTTTTTTATTTTAGTTTTGTCCAGGTATATTTTCTTTAAGTATTTGCCATGTGCATTCAATATTATTAGTGTGCATTATTTTTAATTGATTTGATCTTTCATCTATCTCAGTTATAGTCATTCCTTGGCTGTGATTTATTTGATAATGTGCTATTCCGAGTCTGATAAATATTTGGTCATAGCTTTTGAACATATCAGTATAAATTGTTGATTCCGGGTAAATGTATTTCTGAATTAGTCTTATCAGTGTTTTAGCCTTTCTGTCTGGTACTACTTTGGCAAAGAATTCTTTTATATTTCGGGATATTTCCCCGAATACTCATACTTTGTTGGCTTTGTTATTTTTTCGGTCTTTGTAGAATATTGATTCATCACATTCTACAATATCATCTTTTCCATCTATTTTGGTTTCACATTCCTTTATCTCTTGGGTTACGCATATTCTAAATATTTTGGTCCAATGTATTATCGTTGGTAAGAAAATATCCATTATGGTATAAATTTGTTTTCTTCTTAATTTAATAAGCCAGTAATATCCAATTAGTAATATTTGGTTACAAGTTAAATTGGCATTTGAGAATATTGTCCTATTGAATAATGATGTCTTGTGTCTACAGTCTTGATTTGGGCAATTAAAGGTTTTATCTTTTAAGGTCATTTGTCTTCGGCAATAAATATTTAGACATTCCATTTGTCTTGGTATTATTTCTTTGTAAATGAGATATTGTATGCATTTTGATTCATCTTGGAATATTTCACTTAAGTCTTTGTATGATGGTATTGATTTCTAATTTTCCATCTTTGGTTTAGTTAAGGCTTTTTATCATTAAGTTTGGCATCTCTATTTATATTTTTTATTCCAATATTTAGCCTTATAACTTGATTGCCATTTTCATCTACTTCAATTTGTCTACTTAGCCAGTCTGCTATCTTGTTATCTTTTCCTTTAATTCGTTCTACAGTCTAATTAAAGTCTTGTAATTTGATAAGCCATCTTTCCATAGTTCCGTTTCTTGGCATTTTCCCAGATGAGTCACTGATTCTAGTGCTATCAGTTCGTACAATTATATTTTGTGTTCCAATGTAATATTTCTAATAATTTAAATAAAAGTATATGGCATATAATTCTCTTTGTGTAGCTTCCCATAGTTGTTCATTGGGTTTAAGCGTATGTGATACTAATTCAATTATTTCTTCTTTAGATTTAGTGTAGTCTTCATTATCTTTTGTTCCTTTATCTCATGCTTCTATAGTCTTATAATATGCAAGTTTCAGATTTATTTGTTTAAGTACAGCACCAATTCCTTTATCTGAGGCATCTGTTTCTATTATTAATTGATATCCCTTTTTCAGATAGGTCAATGATATGGCATTAATTACTTTGTCTTTTAATGTTTCAAATGCTTTTTGATGTTCTTGCGTCCATTCAAATTTCTGATTCTTTTTTAATAGGTCATATATTGGTCTTGCAATATCTCAAAATTTGGGTATGAATCTTCTGAAATAATTCATTGATCCTGTAAATTGTTGTACTCCTTTCTTATCAGTCGGTGTTTTGATTTTTTGTATTTCTTTAATTTTAACTTGATTTGGTGAGATCTTCTCATGTGATACTTTATGATTTAGTATCATTATTTTTGTTTTGATGAATTCATATTTTTCAGCCTTGAGGGTTAGACCTGCTTTTTTAATGCGTTCAAATACTGTTTGAATATGTAAAATGTGTTCATCATATGTCTGGCTTCCTATTGTTAAATCATCCATGTATACAAATACAAAGTTTAAATCTTCTAATAACTTAAACATGTATCTCATCATAAATACAGGTGCATTGCTGATTCTCATTGGGCATCTTAGGAATCTAAATTTTCCTACTCCTAGAAAGTATGCAGTACTTTTATCTTGGTCACTTTCCTTTAACGGAAATTGATAATAAGCACTTTTAAAGTCACATGTTGAGAATATTTTTTGTCTCGCTATTCGTTGGAGTATCACAGGTATGTTTGGTATTTTGAATGGATCTTTCTTTAGGTATTGGTTGAGCATAGTATAGTCTATTGCTGCTCTATAGCTTCCATCAGGTTTTGGTACTATCACTAATAGTGCCATCTATTTAGCTCTTGATAGTTCCATTATATTCAAACTTATTAGTTCCTTATATAATTTCTTTGATTGTTCTATTTGATCTTCTGAATAATTCCTTATTGGTTTACCTTTATGGTTCAGAGGTATTTCATTTTCTGGTACAGTTAATTCTAGTTTGACTTCTCCTAGTCTTCCAAAGTATTCTTTATTGAATATGGTTCCTTTTTTTTTTTTCATTCTGAATATATCCATATATTTAATGAATATCAGTTTCAGTATTTTTCTAAATTTTTCATCTGTATTTTTTAATAATACTTCAAGTTCGTTCTTTTTCAGTTAAGTCCTTTTCTTCTATTTTCATATCGTATCTGTATTTGTTTGTTTTACAAACTTCTTTTACTTTAATAATATTTTTTATTTCTTTTATGTTTCCAATATGTTGTCCTTTTTGTATTACTTTCAGATTATTCGTTTAGTTAATCATTCTGATCATTCAATCATTAATTAATCCGTTTTGTACACATAATCCTTTTTTTGCTATATGTAACGGTGTCGTTACAAGGTAATTTCCTCTTTTATTTATTTTAATTGCAGTCCACGTGTTTGGTTGTAATACATAATTTTCTTTCATTCTTAAGGGTTTTCCCGTTTCTAAAGTTGGTATTATAAGTCTTCTATATTCATTAGATATATGACCTAATTCTTCATATATTTTTAATTTAGTCTCTTTTCTAAATTCTATTGGTTTTACTTCAACGTTTTTAATATCATAACCATAGTCTGGTTCTTTTCCTTTACTACTAGTTGTCGGTGTATCAGGTCTTGTTTGGACTGGTCTGAAGTATGGTGAGTTTGAGTTTTCATCTATTCCTATTTCTACAGGGTCTTTATTATAGTTAGTTACTATTGTTGGTCCTTCATTTTGTTGTTTAGACTGTTGCATTCTTTTATATTCTTCGTCTAATTTCTTTTGGTCTTCTATAAGTTTTGCCTTATAGTCTTCCATCGACATTCTTTGTCATTTTTCAAAGGATATCTTTCTTTTCCTTTGGAATTCGTCTTGTGGTTCTGTTATTTTAGTAGCAGCTTGATCTTTCACTACATTTTTTTCTAAGTCTTTATTATCCTTTTTAAATAATCCTGTTACGATACCTATTCCTTTTGTTATAAAGGATAGTGTTGGTGACGATTCAATTACTTTTGGTCTTTCTTCTGGTTGAACTATTTCTATGTCCCCTTTTCTTCTGAGATATCCATCTTCTCCTACTTCAAAGGTTTGGTTATCTCTTTCTTGTTCATCTATTATTTTCTGTATTTTTGGGTTTAATGATTCTATACTTGGTATACTGTCTGTATCTATAAATGTTTGATCTTCTTCTGTTTTTTCCAATAGTCTCATTGTTATATTTCTTATTAATTGTTTATCATCTCTTGATGTAGATGTCTCACTTTTTATTGACTTTTTACTAGTGGAGTCATCTCTCATATTAGTTCTGAATCTGTAACTCCTTATTTCTTCTAGGATTTCTTGTAATCTACTATCTTGCTTATTTAATGGCTTTATGGATGAGTTTTCAGATTTATTCTGCAAAGTTAATTTTTTATTAAACTCTTCAAAGTCTCTTTGGAGTGCTTTATCTTCCAATATGCTACTAGTATCACTGTTTTTATCTATTTCTTTATATAACTTTTCTGTTCTTTGTTCCTTTTGTTTTTGGATTTCTTTCTGTTGTTCAGATTCTCTTTTTAATTGTTCAAATAATCCTTCTTCATTTGTTATTTTCTTGGGTAATTTGTTTTCTGTATCTATTAAACAGAAATCAAAGTACTTTCAATTTGCTTTTTCCCTTATTTTGTCGTCTTTTTCCATTTCGGAAGTAGTTAAAAGGGTCTGTATAACAGCCTGTTTATCGAATTCATCTAATTTTTTAAATTCTTCATTTTTCATTTCCAATATCTTTTTAATATTTACTTGGTACTCTTCTTCTTTAGCTCTTAATTGTTTTTTTATTGATTCTTTTGTTATTGGTTTCTGGTTATCATACCATGTTAGAAAGTTAAATAGTTGTTCTCTTTTTGTTCCTCTAAAGTCTCTAACTTCTGTTGGTAATGTTGGTATGCTTTTTATTCATTCTATTGTTTTGTGTACCTCTTTAGAATTCATTCTATTTATTTTATTATATTCAGTTTCTATGTCTAATATTTCTTCCATTAATCTTTCCAAGTCTTTGGTAAATTCCTCAGTATTGTTCTTATCTTTTTCTTTCTTTAACTCTTCAAGGTTCCTTTTCATTGTATTTAGTATTCTAGAGAATGTGGATATTACAGGTATTTTAGATACTTGTTTTGGTTTTGATGATCCTACCTGTGGTAACCATTTTTCTTTTACTCTGTTTATTTCATGAGCTATTCTTCCTGTTTTTTATCATGTATTCTCTTCCTCGATGCTTCTTCTTTTGGATCTTGATATTTCTCTTGTCGTTTTATCTTCAAGTTTGCCATGGCTTTTGTAATATATTCTATCAGATTCTCTTTATATCTATATATTTCTTCAGGTGGTAAATTATTAAATTGTATTCCCATCCTTGGATTTCATTTACTTAGCTCTTTGATTCTTTGTTCCAAATCCTTGTCGAGCTCTCTGTCTGTTGGCAATATGTCATTCGCATAGTGCCTTAATGTTTGTACTTCATTTATTTGTTCTTTTTTATCAGAATCAGTCTTTCTAGGTGTTTTCAGTATACTTGCATGCATTTCTTTTACTAATTCTCTAAATATTTCTTGTGGCAGCTGTCCGTTTAACAAATATTCGTGGATATCTTGTCCACTTCTGAATACTGTTACTTTTATTTCTATCGTCTGGCCGGCCTTAGTTTTCTTTTTTCTAGTGCAAACTACATTATTTATATATAGTAATTGTATTTCCTTTCCATAATCCTTAATTACTTTAAGGTAGTTCTCGAGGTTTCTTTCTGCTCCAGCTGCAAAGTAATGCTGTGTGTCAAAACACAGTCTTATCTGGTCTATTGCTTTACCAGTTTCATCTTTTTTATACCTTTCTTCTTTTGAGATACTTCCCTTTATCTTAAGCAATTCTTCAAAAGTTGCCCTGTAACACTTATTTGATGCAGAGTTTTCTAATAGTATTATCATATCTGTTGAGTTGGTATATTTTAGGATGTGTCTTAGGTTTTTGGTTATTTCTTTAGAGTCTGAATAATTTGTTGTTCCTATGTGTAGATATAGTTTCTAGCTCCTATATTATGTGCTCGTTATATTTCTTGTATAATTCTATTAGTTCTCTAATTTATTTCTCCTTGCTTATTAAGGAGGTTACCACTTATTGTTAATCCCATTGAAGCATGTATAACAAGCTTCAATTGTGCTTCTTTATTTCCTTAAATAATTTTTATATCATTCTGGGTATCTGGCAATCCTCTTTGTAAGGTCATATAATTGCCATAAGCCTCATTTTTAAATTCTTCTTTTACAGGTATATACTATACAAAGGTTTGGATAATATTCGCTTCTGTTTCTATAACTGCTTGTACTATTTCATTCCATTGTCCATCTGTTGTTATTTCTATTAGTTTCTTTCTTTTTCTATTCTGTTCACATATTTTTAGAAATATTTGCAGGGCATTTTCATCCACAAATCCTTTTGCGATTGGTTTGTATTTCGGTTGTTTCTTGTTAAACTGTTCTCTAGTTATATAGTTTATTTCTTGTGATGCTTTATTTGGTAGTTTTTTAAGTATCTTTTTCTTTGTAAGTTTTGGAATACTTTTCACACTCCTTTTCGTTTTACTTTTTGGGCTAGTTGTGGGTATTTTGATAACATGGTCTCCTTTTTTATCACTGTTTTTAGGGAAATTCTTAACGTTGGGTGTCTTATACTTCTTTTCGTTCACTTTTATTACTAAACTATTTATTTTTTCTGAGTTTAAATTACTATGGCAAAGCAGTTGGCGGTGCGAGAATACTTCGAAATGGGCACTAATCAAGTTGTTAGAAACAACATAGTTGATTACAGTGTCTCCTAGTGAATCCCTATATGAAGTGTTACCCTTGCTATTTGCTCAGTTAGGTTGTCTGGTGAGTATCACGTGTTGGTTTATGACTGGTTTATTGTTAATTAGGATTTGTTGTGTAACTGGGTCTTTAGATATTCCTATCATCATCTGATGTTTATTGCTTAGGAGAATGTATTTTGAATCTGTGTCTAGGACATCTATTTTTACTTTTGGTATTAGGTATTCATTTATTTTTATGTCAACTACTAATTTGCCTAATATTGTAATATTATTGCCTACAGCTTCTGCTAGTGCTGGTTTAGTTATTAATTGGTTTAGTCTGAGTATTCTAGCATGATTTATTCTCATTGAGGTATTAGTTGATCCTTCGTCTAATTTTATTTCCATAGGTATATTATTAATTAATGCTATAAGATAAAAATCCTTTTGCTTCTTTGGGTTTAAGTTTATTTAATACTGTTCGTTTTGGGAAGGTTATGTTTTTATATTTTTCGGCAGAGTACATGTTAGTATTTTGTGGTCCAATATTTATAACTTTATTATTAATATGTATTTTTTTAGATCTTTTAATACAATGAATATATATATTGTTTTTATTACAGGAAGATTTATTTAAATCTGCAAGTAATTCTATATTTATGCGTTCAATATGAAGTTTATTGTACTCTCTAATACAGCCTAGTTTATTTGAGAGTTGTTCATGAGTATTGGGCATGCTTCCATTTAGAAATAATCATTTTCATTTTTATAGAAGTGGTCATCATAGATGCCTTCATCATCTTCATCTTCGAATGTAATATTATTTAAGTTTGTTTCAAGATTTGATATTTCTAGTTCTTCTTCGTCATCAACACCTGAGTTGCTTGATTCATCAGAATCTAATTCTTTGGTCAATTCTTCTAGATGTTGTTAATATGCCAGGAAGTCTTTATATTCTTCTTTGTCTTTTTCAATAGAATATATTTGTTGTTTATATTTTCATTTTTCAGAATTAAATACCATAGAGTCATCGACTCCTTCTTCATCTTTTCGGTATTTATAACAGTTTGCAGTTGAATAAATATCAGTTTTACAATATCTACAGTATTGTTTGAATTTGGGTTTATTAAGTCTAAGTACTTTATCGTTACTATGTAGAATTCTGAATATATTATATACATTTGCTGGTTTGTATTCTCCAGTTTTGAATTCTTGTTTTTTATAGTCTTTCTTATATTTTTTATAGTTTTTATTATTTTTCCCAAGTAGTTTCTTTTTAAGTTTTTCTCTAAGTCTGTTCTTTTCTTCTTCTGAAAGTTATCTGTTAGTTTTGTCTCAGTATTCTTTCTTTTCTCGTTTATATTCTTTTTTGAAGTCCTTCTTTTCTTTGTTATAGTTTTTATTTTCATAGTCTTTTTTGTAATTATTACTTTTGTATTTCTTTTTGTCATCCTTTTTGTATTTTATTTTATAACTTCCTTTCTTTGGGCAGTTTGACATATAGTGTCCTTTTTGGTAACATAAGTAGCATCTTAAATTTGCAAGGTTGATTATTCTGTAATCTCTTTTTCTAAATTGTTTTTCTTTTTCTTTGTTGAAGTATTCCTTTTTATTTAGGTAGTTAGTTTGCTTCCCTTCATTTTTGCTTCTGAAGTATTTTTCTATATTTCCTTCTTTGTAGTATTCATATACTCAGATTAATGCTTCAAAAAATTCTTCTTGAGTTCTAATATTGTTATTAATTAGCTTCATTTGGCTTAGGTAGTCTTCTAAGTCATGTTGTCCTGATGGTAACATCTTATCGAGTGTTACTTGTAATCCTCCTTCATATGTTGTGTCTATTTTTGCAATTTTCTTTGTTCTTGTGAATAAATTTTTAAAGGTTCCGGCTTCATCGAGTTCTTTTGAATATGTCAGTTCAAATCTCATTTCTTCAAATATTCTTTGTTTGTCTACTATATTCTGTACAGTTATGTATTTGTTGTCCATTCATAGTCTGAATGATATTTGTCTTGATCTAGCATTTGGTTCATTTGCAGCATCATTACATACTAGGTTTGATTGTCCTCTTGCTCCATTACAGTTGTCTCCAAATATTGTATTTAGTCCTGTTACTGTTTCTAGTCCAGTGCTGTCTTTTATAGTGAACACATTGTCAGTTGCATCCCATGTTGCTTCCCAATTAAATGCTCATCTTTTTCTTCCTACTCCTTGTGCATTTGCATGTATATCGCATAGGTTTTGACATACAATATCATTTTTGTATAATTCATATTCAGTATATTGTGTATATTTAAAGCATGAATGTACTAATTTTTCTATCATTTTTTTGTGAAATCCTGCATTGAATGCTCCTTTATTGTCACCTGTTATATCAGTGGCTATTAAAGCATTGTCATTTATTCTTGTATACCCATTTGATGGGTCTTCTTTAAAGTATTCTAAAGTCAGTAATTCTTCTGGTACATGTATTTTGATAGCATGTAGGAATTGGTTTCAGAATTGTATCCAATTCCTTTCATTGAACTTTATTCCTCCCATTATTGTTAGAAAGTTAATCTTTTCTAAATCTGGAAATGTAATTACAGCCATTATATTTCTTTAATAAAGTGTGGTTTGATTTGTACGTGAAAGCAGAATTGGTTATAGTCTTCTTGGGTTAAGTTTGCTAGTTGTAGTCCTTTATTTATTAGATTTCTATTTTTTGATATGTGTTCTAGTTGTAGATATGTTAATATATCTCTTAGTTTTGGAAAATGGTCTTTCTGTGCTATTGTTTGTTTCTTTTGTACTTTTTTTTTGTATGCGTTTTCTAAAGTTTCTAGGTTCTGTACTATTTTTCTTATTGCCGTTAATTTAAAGGTTGTTAATATTGAGGGGTATGCTTGTATATCTAGTTCAAATATTCTTTTAAATTCACTTTTAAGCCACAGTATTTGTTTATCTATGTATAATCTCTTTGGATGTTGTATTAGCCAAAATTCTAATTGTCTATCTGTTAGTCTAATTAGCCAGGGTTGGTTCATTTACTGGTTGTATTCCATATTTTTTTTAATCTGTTCCAATATAGTCTGGTAGTTGATTTTGTATGCTTCTGCAATATTTTGTGTATACGATTCGTTATCTCCCTTTTGGATTGATAATACTATGAATGCTATTATTAATTCTTTTGTGGTTGGTTTCTTATTATCAACAATTGTTTTGATTTTGCTATATTCTGTTTCTTCACTTTTTGTTAATGGTTTGTATTCTAATTCTTCTTGTTGTTCTTTGATTTACCTTTCTAGATCTTCTGCTATTTCTTGTAGCATTCTTGATATTAATTCATTAATGGTGTAACTATTGTTGTTAGATCAGTAAAGACTTGGTCTTTCTTTACATTTATAAAGTCTAGTTGTTTCTTTTTGTTTTTCCAGTTATATCTTTGTTTGATATATATTACTATTAATATTATTACAACTATTCCTACTACAGTTGCTATGTCTTGTGTTATAATATTTTGGTCTTGAAAATATGTTGGTGTTATTGTTAATGTTGTTGTTTGATATATAGTAGTTATTCTGGTCTATGTTACTATTGTTATTTGTGTTATGATTGGTATCGTGATCATTAAGAATTGTTGGGCTTGTCCAAGTATTACTAGGTAGGCTAGTATTAGTAGCATGGTCATCTATTAGGTCTAATACTATCTTCAAATAATTGTAGAGCTTGGTTTGTTCTTGTTAAGTATTCAGTTAATTGTCTTTCTTCTTATGGATTTATAGTTACGTCTGGTAGTGTGATGTTTCTTAATTTGTTTGTCGGTAGTCCTAGTATGTGTAGTAATGGTCTTCTTGGTGCTTTGTAAGGTCTTGGTATTCTATTATTTCTTCTGTTATTTTTTATTCTTTTTCTTTTGATTATATACTTAATTACAATTGCTAATATTATAGCAGCTATTCTAGTAAGTATTAGTACTACGGAGATTATAGTTGTTAGGTTTTGGTCTTGATCACTTGTTGTTTGTTGATTTATGTTTTGCATTTAACAGCAACTTGATTGATTATACTGTTGGTCGTAGGATAGGTTTGGGTAGTTCTTATATAGTCTTTTCTTGTATCGTTGTAGTATATAACAAATAATTAGGATAGTTATTACGTATATTAATATAAATATTATTAATGTCGGGAGTAGTCTGAATGCTACAAGGTTTGTTATAGAGTCTATGTTATTGTTAGGTTCTTCGATTGTTGGTGTTGGTATTGTTGATAACATTGTTGTCATATATTAATGTGGCGTGGATTACTATCAGTATTCCGATTATTGCAGTTGTTCCTAATATTAATACAGCTATTATATTTTGTACATATGGTGGTGATAATAGTAAGGCTATTGTCAATGTTGTCATTATTATTGTTCCTGTTAGTATTAATGCTGCTTTGGCTATTGTTTGTTTTTGCATTCACTTCCTGTATTGTATCTAATAGTATTGTGAGCTATTTAATTGTTCAATATCAAATGGGTCGATGTTTACTTTATTGTATTGTGGCAGTCTAAATTGTTGTGCTTGGTGATTGTACAAGTCTTTTCCTTTGATTGTTTTTTGTTGGCGTTTGTATTTTGTTGTTATTCTTTTAATACAGAATATAAGTATTGATATTATTGTTGTTAATATTGTTGCTTGTATTCCCAATATTTCTGCTAATAGTTGTAAGTTAATGGCGTTATTGTCTGAGCTTTGTGTTGCGTAGTTATTGTTATCGTTGTTTTGCTTTGATTGTTTTCTGTGGGCGTATTCTTATCTGTTGTTGTTGCACTTATTATTGTTGTGGAGCTTGTTGGTGTTGGAGTAGCTGGTATGCTTATTACAATTACATCTGCTAGTATTGTTATCTTTGTTTTGTTTACTTGTTTTGAGGCTAAAATTATTAATATTATGAATGTTATCAGTTGAATTGTTCTCAAAATTGTGAGGTTGGTAATTATTCTCATTTATTGTCTTCCGATTGTTATACATTTGATTGTTACTGTTATCATCTAATTGTTAACACTTTGGTCGCAATATAGTACGTCTTCTAAGGTAGCTATTCTTAGAGTCTTTACGCAGTAAGTGCGCGCTAATTTACTTCTGTTGGTAGTTACGACTTTAGTCCAGTAGTGGTTACAGTTAAGTATACTAATTAACTTTAGACGATTTACACTTGATATTATTATTTTATCAATATGGTTTTTCTTTTATAAATAGTTTCTTTATTAATAATATGCGATAGTTATAATATTTAATACAGTAAAATATGATATCAATATAAGAAAATATATGCTATAGAAGTACGAAGTATAGCTAATAACTAATATTCAAATTATATGTTCCTAGTTTTCGTATGCTAACGAAGTTGTCGAAAGGTAAAGTGGTAGTTAATAATCACGATTGAGATATATAGTGGTATAAGTATTACGATTGAAATTATTATTAAATATGTTTCAAACATATATCGAAAGTTAGAATGTAAAATTGGAGTAGAAAATCACGAATATTTCTAAAGGTAAAAAGTCGAAGTTTAAATACATTTTGAATAATCTGTATACATTCATTTCAGTTTATCGATTGTTATTAAAACTATAATGTAAATTATAATTATTGTTCCAAAATTTCTATCTATTTAGAAATAAAACATTCCCAGTAAGTAAAGACTAAATTCTTTACGCGTTTCGGCGTTATTGATATTTGTATTACGAGTCTTATCAGTCTATTTTTGGATTTTCGTGTAAGTCATCATTCGATTAAATTAATGGTAGAGTTTTTCTAAATTTGTATTTGATAATCATCGGCAGATTTTTCAAATAACATGTACACCGGATTCTTTTCTATAGCCATTAAATTGATGGTACAGGGGTCCGTCAGGTCAATTGATCATCTAATAACCGCAGCCAATCAGTGTACCCCATGCCATGACTTAATTCTATATACATCTAGCACTAATAAAAATTTCTTTTTTTTTAAATGTATCAAATCTTGCATGCGTGAAAAAAGGCCATCTCCGCAGACCATCCTGCAAACAGCAGAGGAACAAGTTCTAGCTAAATCCTGCCAAAAGAACCTGCAACAAATAGCAAATAGTGAACAAAAAAAATTGCGATCACTGCCACGACCATGTGAGAATGCTTTTCTATTTGATTTCATTTTGTTTGTGTTAATTTATAAAGAGAATTTATTATTTAATTTTCTTTTACCTGTTAATTCTGTAATTTAGTGCGTATGTATAAATGAATTAATCAATCAGTTGTTTAAAATAAGTTATGAATATATACTATTTAATCCTTTAATTCAGATTAATTTAGTACATAAATACAGAGGAAATTTATTAATTTAAGTGATTAAAAGAAGCTATGCAAGTTTATGAATATTAGTTTTCTTAATTTGTCACGTAAGTATAAAAATTTTTTTAATCTAAGTATTTATAATAAGTTATTCAGGTTCATAAATATTTATTGTTTAATTTCCTTTATTCAGGTTAATTTGGTGTGTAAATACAAAGGAATTTATTAATTTAAATGTTTAAAATGAGCTATTTATAATTATTGAACATTTAATTTTATTGATCTTTTTTTTTTTTTTTTTAATATTAAGGTGACAACTTAGGTCCCTTGGCACTTAGCTTTATTCAGGTAATTACGATATTACATCAATTTCATGAGGATACAACTAGACACACGTGTACTTTTGGTACCTAATTTAAGTAGTCCGCCTGGGTTCTACACTAGCCACCATATCTGCAACCTAACTAGGAGATTACCTATTTAAGCTCTCTGTTTATTTAACTAATGAGAGTATGACTAGCCATACATGCAACTTTTGGTTGCCTATTTAAGTAGTCTGTCCTAGGTTCCACACTAGCTGCTATACCTGCACCCAACTATGGGGGATACCTATTTAAATCCTCTGGCTCTATTTCTGTAATACGCTTTTACTCTAACACTCTTAATGAGATTATTAATGCCATGTAAAGACCCTAAGACTTTAGCCACATGGGCATTTATTCTTGTGGTAAACCTAACAGAATAGTACATGTCCGGATGGTAAATGATCTGGTCATTTGCTCAAAATTTAAATAACCCAGTTATTTGGTTAAATGACCCAGGTTATTTGGTCATTAGGTCATTTGGGTCATTTACATATAAAGTAATTTTATTGGTCAGATAGCAATATAAAAAGTTATCA
>CAJVPU010000178.1:0-21548 GCA_910591775.1 Dentiscutata heterogama | reverse complement strand
TAGATTAATTTAGAAATATAATAATAATTTAAAATAATAAATAAATATTTTAATTTTGCTATATTAATAAAAAATAATAAAAATTATAAAAAGTTTTCAGAAAATATAATATATTTCAAAATATTTAATAGTATTGAAAAATATTTTAAAAGTTTTTAAACTATATTACAAATGTTGATTTTATTAAAAATTATTAATCAATTAATAATATTTTGTAAACTTTTATAAAATTATAAAAAAAATATAAATAAAGATAATTCATCACTTATAATTTATTTTTGAACAGTGGTACAAATATGCAAATATTTCAAAATATTTTATAGTATTGAAAAAATACATTACAATTTCAAGTCTATGTCTCAATAGTTGATTTTATTAAAAAATAATAATTAATCTTTTTAATAGAAAAATTCCTAAAAAAAATTAGGTCATGATTATGTGTACTATTAATAGCCAACAATGAGTATCATCTTTTGTAAACTTTTATAAAATCTTGAAATATAATTTTAGATGATTCATTGCTTGTAACTTTTATTTAAAATATACTATGAATATATACAATATTTGAAATATTTTATCATATTAAAAAATATCTTACAAGTTTTTATTAATATGTTTATTTATTAAAAAAAATTATTAATTAATTAATAATCTTTTGTAAAGTTTTATAAGATCACAAAGTTACAAAAATATAAATAAAACTAGTCTCTAACCCAGTGCATAGCACTAGGCTTTAACATTATTAAATAAAAAATTTAATAAAATAAATATTTTTATTTTTATTTAATAATTTTAATAATTTTTAATTATATTTATTAGCAATATGCAATTAAATATTTTCTAAAAACAACTTTATTAAAGACAATATAACTTGTATTGCTTCCTAACACTCAACAATACCAACTAAGCTTGCTTCGCTCACTTAGTAGTTACTTGCTATAGCTAACACCTCTGTGCTACTTCTGTTACCCATATTTGAAAAAATTTGAATATTGTAAGCTTATTGTAAAAAATAAAGCATTTTGTGAACCTTAATACTAAAATTTTTTTATATAACTATTTTGACATTTCTTTTGTATTAGACAAATATCACAAGTTTTAAATTGGTATCTTTAATGAAATTATTTATTATTAATAGTATCTATCTTATTAGTAAAGATAAATACTTTTGCCAATAATGAAATTATAATAAATAATCATGATGATAATTATTATGATTTAATCATTCTTATAATCAAACATCGTAATTTACGCATAATTTTTCGAGGTGCTTTTGGATCCAATCGTGAACAAGGTCATATAGGTTAGTTAGCAGTTTATTATTAAAATATAAAGTAAAAGCTCAGTTGGTAAAGAACTCTAATCCTTTGGACTAAACCCACACATGCCTTAATTGAAAAAGCCTTGTAAATTAGGATTGTAAGTTAGTAGATAGTTTTAGTCTTATCAGTAACTCAGAAAGCTTAGTTCTCTTTTAGAGTGTTTTTTACTGCCTGTAAATAACATACTTAACAGAATGTAAAGTTATTAAATATCATTAAGTATTATAGCAATATAGTTGAGGGTTTTAATCGAATATAACACTCTTAGTACAAAATTGTTCTAACGAAAAAGAGTACTGTAATTTTTGGTAAATATAATTCTTTTCACTTTTCAATAGTATTCAGAATTATTTTGTTCTGACTGAATACAATTAAAGTTATTCCTCATTGCACAATTTACTTATGATACCTGAAGTCTATACTCTAATAGGGTACTAAAGAGTATATTTGTATTACCTTTGAATGTTAACTCTTGATTAATATCTAGGTCCTAGGTCTTAAATACTAATGCTAATATTATATTAACTATGTTTCATACAAGTTATTTAATATTACTCTCATATATAAATAAAATTTTATTGTTTAAATAACCTTGAAATAAAAATCATTATGCAAATAATTTTGGTTAATTTGGTTATGCTGGTTATTATTACAAGCCTTTTTACAATTATGCAGAAAGTGATATTGTTGTTGATAATTCACTATTGAGATAGTGAAAATGCATTATTGTTAAAAATCAGTTTCATATTGGAGCCGAAATTGTACACATTCCAGAATTGGATGTGTTTTTTTTTAGATCTTCAAACTAGCTAAAAATAAAAAAAGCATAGATTTTTCCATCATTTGCTTGATGTGTAATAATCACTTTAACCATTGCAAATAACTTATTATCTGAATTACTGTTCTCTTTTATCTCTACTATATCACCAACTTGAACTTTAATATTAAATTTTTGTTCTGCTAAAAAATCATCATTTTTCACAAAATAGCTTATATACTCAAAAAATGAAATCTTGTATGTATTTGGCATAGCAAACATTTTGAATTCTTCACAATAAGCTTTATAAAGGTCTGAGTCAAGACCATAATTGTCTTTGTCAAGATTCCATCTAGTAAAACCTCTTTCCTAAATCTCTTTGTTTCTCTAGAGTTTTCGAGTATGGATTTTTATAAATTGATAATCATTGCAAAAAATTTTATCTTTGTAAAAATATTATTACAAAATAGAAACTAATTAGTATTTGTTATAATGAGCTTATATTAATTCTTCGAATATGATAAATTTGTAATAAATTATTGTCTTAATAACTAGCAAATTGAGCATACTATTTATTTCATCAGATTCCAAATTATCAATTAGATCAAGTGATTTTGTAATATACTATCCAGAAAGCAATAGTTTTAGCAAAGAAGAATCCACATAATAATCTGAATCTAGAATGCATTCATCTTGTCCACTATCTAGCCAAAAATATAATGTCTGAAGTGTATTCTAATGTCTTAAAAAATCAAGAACGATATTTTTTTTGTTGGTATATGGAACAAACACTTTAAATAAACCATGTATAGACTCTTTAACACTGCATGCAGTATTAATCAAAGTCCCATAGCTCTTGGCATTCATAATTAAATGTACATTAATGTAAAGATTTAAAAGATAAAGGAAGGATTCTGAGAATACCTAAAGATAGTTATAATATAGAAAAATCAATGAGAAGACAATATAGAGTAAAATCTCTATAAGTGCATGTGCTTGAGATTGAATCTTAACAGCACACACTTAGAGAATAATAAGAAAAAGTGAATTTATCAAGGCTATATATACAGTAAAACTTCTATAAGTGCATACTTTTTTTAAATACATACTCAAATTCATGCCCAAATAAATATATGGCCTTTATAAATATACATTCAAATTCTTGCCCAAATAAATATATGGCCTCTATAAATGCATTTTTTCTTACTGTTCTCTAATTGTTAAAGTTTGGTCCCAAGTGCATGTACTTGTAAAGTTTTACTGTATTTGGGTCAGAATTTGAGTGTGCATTTAGTTAGAATGTGTACTTATAGAAGATGAATTTATGGAGGCTTTGCTGTATATATAAATATCTTAATTAAACAATTATACTCTTTTTTTAGTGTTTGTTTTAGTGTTTCAAAATTATCATTTTTAAGGAATGAGATAGCAAACAACTGTTTTATAGAAAGAGAAAGATATACCCAACACCTTATGATTAAGCCAATCACCTAATCATGATGTTAACATCTTGTTGTTTTCCAAAGGTTAGTAAGTGCATTCTCTTTAATATGTTGAGTTATTAAAAAGCAATTCAAAATATGAGGCATTAATATTGTAAGATGAAACGAATCTAATATTATGAAACTTTTCTAATAAGAAATAGGATTAGGCAATTTTGCCCAAGACTTTAGCAATTTTCATACTTTTAAAAATGCTTCAATTCCTTTATTATTAAAAAGAGTAATTGTACATTTCATTAGCTTTTTTACTTTTTCTGCTGTTGCATAGTAGAGATCTTGGGGGCATTGTTGATATTGATCATGATATAACACATCTAAAATGTTCTTTTTTAAGCACAAGCTGTATTTTGCAGCAACCATCATTTTTTTTAAGGAATTGTCTTGTGACCGTATTTTAGAAAATTGGATATTTGTGATTTGATGATAGCGAGAATGTTGAATAATATCATAATTGAAGTCAGTTAATTTAGAGATATCAGCTTTGCAACTCCTACACTTATAGTTGGCATTATGGTGTTTGACTCCACAAAGATCATTGCCCTGGGGCAAATCAGCCGTAGCTACATCTAAGCCACCTCTGATGTAAACCTCATCTTCATTATACATAGTCTTTTAGTAAAGAAAAAAAAAAGTGATTAGAAAAATATAAATTCAAAACTATTATAAAATATAAGTAAATTCAAAAAATATAGTAATCTGTTTTACATACAGTAAAACCTCTATAAGTACACGCACTTGGGTCCAAAATTTAAGAGCATGCACTTAGAAAACAATAAGAAAAGTGAATTTATAAAGATCATATACTGTATTTATTTAGGCAAGAATTATAGAGAGTGTTCTTATGGAGGTTTTGCTATAAGAGAATCATATAAAAAAAATATTATTTAATTGTATTACCATTTTAATACTCTTTTGTAATTGCAGTATATCTGCGATAAATAGTTTTATAAAGTCTTCAAAATTAGCACCAAAAGGTACAAAATTTATAAGAAAATAGTTTTTTAACAGCTTTTGCAGATAAAAGGCAGGTTCCCAAACTGAATATACACTTCACCAAGTGAGTGATAAACATTTCTAAATGTCCCAAAGTCATCATAATATAAATCAATAAAGAATCGTAAACATCGAAAGCCAGATAGTATCAAAGGTAAGTCAATAGATTCACATGGATATCAGTGTTGGTATTGTACTGGACAAATCTTCTATAATCGATTATATTGGTATACAATTTCATCTACAAGGTATTTATACTCCTCGGGTTCAGGTTGATTCATAAGCCAAACTTTTACTTGGTTTTGAATCTATCTAGTGGGTATTATTAAAAATTGTTTGTCAGCTAGCCATAAATTTCTACGTCATAATTTTGATAATCTTTTAGCTGAATGCAAATGTGCTAATTTCATAGGATATTTCCAGAGTTGTTGTATTTTTACTTTTAGAACCTACAAACGCATACAAAAAACTAATCTGCAAATAATTTTGCTGATCTATATAGAAAATAAAATTACCAATTCGATAGATTAAAGTGGGTTGGTTTAAATATATAAATATAATTTATTAATTAAATAAATAATACAATTTATAGTAAAACCTCCATAAGTGCACCTTCTATAAGTACACATCCTTTCTAAATACACACTCAAATTCTTGCCTGAATAAATATATGGCCTCTATAAATGCACACTCAAAGTCTTGCCCAAAAATATATAATTTCTATAAATACGTTCTTTCTTATTATTTTCTATATACACATTGTTAAAGTTCAGTCCCAAGTTGATGCACTTATAGAGGCTTTACTGTATCAGGTATAAGGAAAAGTAATTAAAAAACAATATCTGAAAATGTAATTTTTAATATATTGTTGCTAAACAAAGGTGATTTAGACCAAATTTTCCATGCCAAAATTCAGTTTTATTTTCTTCAATTCCAGGACCAAAATACATTTTTGAGAAAAGTTCTTAGTTTTTTAAAATTTGTTTTATATAATCAAGAACAGACAAAGTGTATGCATTCTTGACTGGCAATGATGTGAAGGGCGATTTATGAATATTAATTTGAACTTTATGTTGATGAACTAGTAGACTAGATAGCCTTAATCAATATTGTCTTAATGTGTATATATTTTGTGGCATTTCAGAAGAAACAAACTGATCATGTAATATAATTTTTACAAGTTCCTGATAAGCCATGGTTGCTAGTAGAAAAGGTTAGTAAGAAATAAGTAAATATTAAAAAACAAATATATATTTTAACTTACTAATAGAATGTTTCATTACCCAAATAAAAAAAGACATTTCAGTAAAGTTCACAAAATATAGGCTAAATTTATTTTCAAGACTTTCTGAAAGCTTTGGTTTTTCTAATATAAAGTCAGTTATATTTATCTCATTTTCAAACTCTTTATCTTCTTCAATCAGGCTACAAAATGCTTCAGAATATTGCTAATCTGAGTAATAAAAAAAATATTGCTATTGTTCTCCTAGAAGCCGTCTTGGTTATCATTCTCTCTGAAATTACCTTGGCTATCATTCTCTTGGAAATCACCTTGGCTATCATTCTCTTGAAAATCATCTTGACTATCATTCTCCTGGAAGTCATCTTGGATATCATTCTCTTGAAAGTCACCTTGGCTATCATTCTCTTGAAAATTACTTGAGCCATCATTTTTTTAAAAATCACTATTGTTATTACTCTTTTAGAAATCACCTTGGCTACTATTCTCTTGGAAGTTATCTTGACTATTAATATTTTTATTTAGAAGATAGAAATTGGTTTCTTTGAATATAATACTAGGTAATGGTGAAATATTATTAGCAATAATCACAGAAGAGTCTTGCAATAAATATAGACTTGAGACACCTGCTTCTACTTCAGTGACACTAATGTGTTGGTATTTACAAAGTTTTAAAACTAGATTGTTAATTTTTCACTTTTTGTTCTGAGTACGCAATGTAGGTATTTGCATTTTAGATATATATTATATATATTTAATTATAAATATTATGTTGTTAGATCTTTATATTTAATTCACGATAGTATATTTCCTTTTACACCACTTTATAATTTCACTTCTGTAATACTAAGCTAGTTTTATTGACTAACACTTTTCTTTAAGTACAACAAAATAATGGCGAAAAAAAATTTTAGCGCTCAAACAAGGAAGAAGTTTGATCAATTATGATAAATTCCTACTTATTTATTTATCTTTCATTATTATATGTTTATATGTACATATTTACAATATTATTTGTATTAATGATTACCTCCTGTATCAGTTAAAAATAAACTTGCATTTTTTATATTTGTCTATTATAATATAAATAAATTTGCATTTTCTATATTCATCTTTCATAATATCCTAATAATCGATCTCGGCTCTCTGTAACTTATATAAGATGCTGTCAAAGGAAAACTCGCTTTGAGCCTTTAAATATATAATTTACTGGATACAATCCAAGCGAATTCTTTTATGGTATTATCTATATGTTACATATATAATCAACTGATATGAAAATATACAGCTATGTTAACAACTTAATAAAATACAAATTTGACATTTTATTAGTTAGAAAATAAAAGCATATCATTATTATTATCAATAATATATATGATTGATTAATTATAATATGTAATAAATTGTACAATATAAAAGAGAAATTGTAATTAATAGCAGATTAAAACTTTTATATACTGAAATATATACTTCATTATAGAAAAAATCAAAGCCGAGCCTTGATTGAAGGCATTTTCATAAAACTAAAAAAAAAAACTAAAATATTAAAATAAAATAAACTATTCAAGTAAAACTATATTAGTATTAATTGGTACACAGATTTTAAAATGCCAAAAAAAAGTATGAACATTAAAACCAAGATGTTAACTGAGAAGACAACAGCAACAAAATGAGGTATGAAAAAGTTTAATTTTTTATTTTATAAATATTACTAAATATTTTTTTGGTAGGAAACCAAATTATTCTACAGGTATTAAACCTAAATCTAAATGTCTTAATCGTGAGGAAAGGTATAGTCGAATAAGATATATATATATAAAGAAACTAAAAAAAAAATCTATTTAAAGCCAAAATAGTTGAGATGCAACCATGACCATTTTTTTACAAGAGACATTAAGAGCTGATCCAATTCTTTCCAACAGCATACTTCTAAAAAGCCAACAAAACAAGGTATGAAAAATTTAATGTATTTGGATTTTTTATTTTAAGAACCTTATTAAATATTTTTTAGGTGAGGTACAAGATCAGTCTATGAGTAATAAACTTAAATCTAAATGTCTTAATTATGGGGAAAGGTATAGTCGAATAAGCTAATTTAATATATATATATATATAAAAAGAAACTAAAAAAAAATCTATTTGAAGCCAAGATAGTCAAAATGCAACCACGACCATTTCTTTACAAGAGATATTGAGAACTGATCCAATTCTTCCCAGACAGCATATTTCCGAAAAGCCAACAAATCAAGATACAAAAAAATTTAATGTATTTGGATTTTCTATTTTAAAAATCTTACTCAATATTTTTTAGGTGGGGTATAAAATTAGTCTATGAGTATTAAACTTAAATCTAAACATCTTAATCGTAGAGAAAGATATAGTTAAATAAGCTAATTTAATATATATATTAGTGCTTCGATCCTAATTTTTAAAGGCTATTCGAATGAAATTTAGATTCTTTGTAATACATTCAGTTGAAATTCGAATTGGGTTAAATCTGAATTAAATTAGTAAATTCGAATTAAGGTATACATACGTACGTAGTACCAATATACACTTATATTCTCAGACCAGTACAACTTTATTAAAATTCTCATGATTGCTTTAAATAAAACATGAATAGTAATAATTTTCCTGTTATGCAATCTGCTTGATTCTTAAATAACTTATGAATTGATTTTTATACACGATTGTTAAGACTGAATTTTAAAAAAAATTTATTTTAAATTATACATTCAGGTCACGTGGGCAAAAATAATAAAACAAGCAGTTGTGCCAATTTCAAGTAAATATCGAGTAATTCTCTTCTATATCATGTTTGAAAAATAGCGCCCAAGATACTGTACTACATTCAATAGAACTTCTTCTAAATAACTTAGTTAACGATATATAGCCTGAAATTATATAGACTTCAATTAATAAATTTTACAATATTATTTAGTGTAAAATATATGCTGTATATATAGTACTTATCTGCTAAATTTTTTATAATCTGATTTTAAATACACATCTAATGGTTCTAATTACTAACTAAAAAAATTGAAAGTTTTTAATTAATAGAAATTCAAATTTGCTTAATTATTGCAATATAAACTTATATAAAAATCACCTTAGCTGCTTTTAATTATTTATAAATAAATAAAAATCGTAGTTAACTTGGCATATCAGTAAAAAAAAGTATTCGCTTTGCAAAAAGATGTGACCTCTGCAGATTACAATGCTATGTAAAAATCAGAGATTCTGTAGATTTTAAGAATCTTGCCAATTTCAAATAAATATAAATTTAATTAATTAAAAATATGAATCAATAGAAAATTTAGAATT
The DNA here is from genome assembly GCA_910591775.1 of Dentiscutata heterogama. Lineage (NCBI taxonomy): Eukaryota > Fungi > Glomeromycota > Glomeromycetes > Diversisporales > Gigasporaceae > Dentiscutata > Dentiscutata heterogama. The sequence continues at coordinate 12,410 of CAJVPU010000178.1, read as the reverse complement.
TTCCTTATTCATCATCACAAAAATCAAGGGCCACATCTTTTTGCAAAGCACTATAATTATTATAAAATAAATACTGTGACAATCAACAACAAAATCAATTATTCCATTTAGATTATCCAAATCTGTACAAGAATTGGATTAAAGCATGATGGATTAATTAATCAAATAACAGGTTAGGCTATAATATGAAGGCACACATGCGTATTATTCTAGAAATATCAAGATCAGAAAAATGGCAAAATAATGTGCATATAGGCATTATGATGCTTATATAGCAGTTATAACCAATTTTCTAAATATAAGGGATTGAGATCTATAAAGTTGATAAACTTTTTTTGTAAATAACTCATTAAAATTATCTTGCGTAAAAATCAGAAAGCAATAATAGAACCTTACGAGAAACCTTATGAGGAATCTTACAAGATGACGGATCTCTATGGGATAATGGAGCCTTATGGAATGATGAAAGATGATTTTGATGATTATCTTGGTGATTTTAACCATGAAGTTGCAAAAAGTTCAGGAACCTCGATGAAAACCTTTTCATCAACAACTATTAAACCAAACATTCAGACGAGTTCTAATTTTTCTTCTTCAGAAAGCAAAAATAAAAGTAATAAAATTAGTATAAGAAATCCTAAAATAGTCAAACAATTCATTCTTATAATTTTTGTTTTAGCCAAAAAAACTGAAAATAAAAGACCATATAAACATAAAAATCCATCATTTACTTAAGATTATTTTGAAAAAAAAGTAATTGATGGTGAGAAATTTTGGGTTTGCAAAATTATAAATAAAAAAAGTGATCAAAAATGTGGCCAAAAATACAAGAATATAGGAAGTTCAACAGGAAATCTCATTATGCACCTTAGAGACAGTCACGGGATTGTTTCATGAGATGATGTAGAAAATTTAAAAAAGGTATTAGAAAAATTAAATACATAAGGCTATACAAACATAACAAATTGGCTCTCATAACTGAACGGATCAAATTTTGTATCTGGATGGGAGTTTTTATTTGGCATTTAAAAATTTTTTAAAATGCCAGGTTGTTAGAATTTTATGTTATAGTGCAAATAAATTATCCTAATAATGCTATAACTTTGCTGTAACATGCCATAACTATATTAAATAATTATAAAAAGTTACGGCATGTTTGCCATAACTTTTTATAATTATTTAATATAGTTATGGCATGTTATAGCAAAGTTATGGCATTATTGTGACGATTCATCTGCACTTCTAATTAGAACCAATAAATTATTTTTATATAGCCTAATTATTAGAAGTTTTAAAAAATATTAATTTTTTTTTTTTTAGCCACGAGATTACAAAATTACTGAATTTGTGCTGAAAGTTAAACCTCATCCTCAATGTATTCAAAAAAGACGTGAGGAAGTGCTTCTCAAATGGATATTGCATTTAAACTAGCCTCTCTCTACAGTCACTAATGAAGCATATAAAGAAAAAATGGCTAAATTTAATTCTTCCTTTATTATTCTGGGAGAAAAAAAAATCAGAACTATGATTGCCAAAAGTTACAATTATAACCAGGAGAACTTACAGAATCTTCTTACCCAAAATATAGAAAACATTTCACTTTTGGCAAACTTTTGGTCCAGTAAAGCTAGATATGGGTATCTAGAAATTACTGCCACTTGGATTACTCCAACTTTTGAAATTAAGGATATAATGTTAGAAAATAAATATTGTCACGGGCAGAATAAATCGTGACCACCTAAAATATGACTCAAATGACGATCAGGTCCCGGATCGGAGAACGATTTATGATTTTGGCGCAACAACGATGCCCCAGAATTTGGCATTTACGATCAAACCAAAATTGGGTGAAATCTGCATATTTGGGTCCTATACGATCATATGATTCAAAAGCAGACGTACTACTACAATGCGGCAAGAAAAAGAATATTTCATAGAGGCTGTTCTAGGCAGGGTTGGTGTTAAATAGTAGTTGGGTTAGTGAAATAAAATAGATAAAAATAGAAGAACGATTACCTGAATTAAGTGAAACTCATAGATCATATAATCGAGTTAATTATAATGACGAAAAGAAGAGATGGTTTAGTAGGCTAGAAATTGTTAAAAATAGGAAAACAAAGAAAATAGCTTTACCAAATCCACTGAAACCCCCAAGATCGAGTGATGGAATCAATAAAAGTGGCGGGAAAGGGATCTAGGAAAAAAAAAATAAAAATAAAAAAAAAAAAGGAGAAGAATTAAATTTAGTGATAGAAAATCGAAATGTATAAAAGAGAATTAAAAATTAAATAAAGAACTCATCTTCTATGTGCCTGAAATTATAGTAAGGGCAAAGATCAAGTGTTAGTAAATTTGTCTTTTAAAAATAAACAAAACCCTTAGAGAATAAATTGATACTTGCCAAATCGTATACACGCCTCTATTCAAGCCTTGAAATTGACATAGCACGAGAATTCTAGTCTTCTAGTGACAGACTCGCCGTTTTCGCCCCCAACAGTATGTTCCCTCGCTGCATACTAGTAGAGCTATTTCTGAAGAACTTTATAAGTGTATTAAAACCTGGAATCTTGGGGATCATATAACATCAATCACCACTGACAACGGATGTAATATGGTCTCAACTTTTCCTTTATTAATTCAAAAAAAAGGATGCAAAAAGATTAAGTGCCTTTCATGTTCGGCTCATACTCTTCAGTTGGCAATTGAAAAGGACTAGCACCAGCAGCGATTTTAGTTGCCTATACAAAAAGACTAATTCAATTCTTTCAATATCAAAAGCAGATAAAACGATTAGAGAAAGTGCAAAAAAACCTTGGTTATTCAGATATTTTGCATTGCATTTAATATGTGACTACTCGTTTAAACTTCCTATATTATTCTTGGAATCGCCTTTTTTTTTAAAGGATGCTATAATTCAGCTTTAGACGAATTTATATACTTCACAGAATCAGAAAATAAAAAAAGATGAGACAAAATTAAAAAGGATACTTCTCTCGGATGATGAATAGGAACTATTAGACCAACTTATCAACTTGTTGATGCTATTCGAGAATGCAATACGAGAATTTTCAGGAAATACATATGTAACATTAAGCAAGGTTATTTCAACTATTAAGGAAATAATTTTTGATTTGGTATGTGAAACTCCTTCAAATAATGATCTGTTTTTGGATGAAGCAACCATATTTGAATCAGATAATTAAGTCATGCAGCCCATTGATTTTGATGATGATGATATTATAAGTAACATTACAAAAAAAAAAATTTTAATTAAAAATCTGTTAAATACGACAGGTATCTTAGAACAAATTAAAAAAAATATTTATGATGCACTTATCAATTATTGGAACAATCCAAACGATCTTGGTTTGATAGCAGCTTTGCTAGATCCACATAATAAAAGCTTAGATTTTCTAGAAGATGATTCTGAAAAGCAACTAACTATTTAAAGACTTTATGACAAATTTAATGAATTAGAAGAACCAATGTCTGAACTATCAATCCATCCAACTCCACCTAACACAGAATCTGCAATGCGATCTCACAAAGAGTATCTTTAGCAATGGCAACTGAAAAGAAAAAAGAAAGATAAATCAGTATCAGATTCGCAAGCTCTTGATGAAATTTCAAATTATCTATTATTATCATCAGTACCAAATACTAAAGATCCTTTGGGCTGGTAGAAAATTCATATGAAAAATTTTCCAAAACTTACAAGAATTGCCCAAAAATACCTTCCAATACCAGCTATATCAGTTTCCAGTGAAAGATTATTTTCGAATACCAGAAAATTGATTAGCTCTAAAAGAACAAGCTTAGATCTGGCCTTAGTAGGTAAAATATTGTTCTTAAAAAGAAATATGAATACAATGCAGGTTTTTGCACCAGAGTGAGATAACAAAGCAATGAATAATATTAAAACCTCAAATAAATAGACAAAAAAAAAAACCATAAAAAAAAACATTTGGTATTTGAAATAAGCTAAAATGATTTCGATCTAATAACCTTATAATCACGGGTGATCATTTATCATGCGTCAGTGCAGTGCAGCTGCACTAACGCACGATAACCACCCCGTGATGACACATAATATCAAGGCTGACATTAAATATCTGTTTTAAAGAAGTACAATAAATAAAATTTGCTTTTATATAATTAAAATATTAATTCCATATAAGACAATTTTAAAGATAAACATTTTATTAAAAATTCATGGGAACTGCATAATATGATGAATAAGGATTATAATCTGAATAATTCTTATCCTCAATCCGAAATATATTACAGATCTATCTGTTTAAAATTGACAGATAAGGATATCCATATTTTATCTGAATTGTTAGATCAATTCGAATTAGTCAGATTGCGGATTGAAGCACTAATATATATATATATAAAAAGAAACTAAAAAAAAATCTATTTAATTCAAAATAGTCGAGATACAACCATGATTGTTTATTCACAAGAGACTGATTCAATTCTTTTCAGACAGCATACTTCCAAAACAGACCCATCTGAAGATAACAACACTTCAATTTTTTCTGACCAACCTAATCTTGAAATTGGTAACACTTTATTTGAAGTTAGCAGGAGTTCTGGTTGACAAAATTCTGAAATTAGTATTCAAGCAATTAACTTAGAACCTAATAGTAATGTTCCTAATCAATGACAAGTTCAATGAACAACTAATTCTATTTCTTTTTTACAAAATTATGAATTTGAATCAAATACTTTACAGAAACTAGCTAATTTTTTTTGATAATTTTAAGATAATATTAAAGATATTAATATAATATTTTTATAATTAAAAAATTATTTTATTATAAATTTAAGATTTAATATATAAGAATAATAATAAAATTATAACTTAATAATTATAAAATTATGATAAAATTATATTTAAGATTATTGTTTAAGATTATTATAAGTTTGTTATAAGATATTTATAAGATTTTTATAAGATGTTTTTAAGATTATTTTAAGATTATAATAAGATTATTATAAGATAATTATAAGATAGTTTTAAGATAATTATATGATAAGAGTATTGTAAGATTATTATAAGATTATTATAAGATAATTTTAAATATTATAAAATTATTATAAGATATAATTTTAATAATTTTATTATTATCTTTAAGATTAAAATAAATTAATGGAAAAAAATTAACATGTTTCTGTAAAGTACTAATTTATATGAGGAACAGTTTCCAAAATTGACAAGTACATTCTTAGATACAATGAACTAACTATCTACTTCATATAAAGACCACTATAACTTTATTTATTAGTTTCCTGATTTCTCATAACTTTAGATTTTAGCTTTTAGTCTACTTAATATATTCTGCCAAGATGCAATATTGTTTGAGATCACAACATTTGTTGTGAATAGTCCCGAAATTTTCTCTGTGGCTAATATGATATATCAAAGTAAACAAATAAGCAGGAGCCAATCTTCTATATCTAAAGAGCTTCTTATCAAAAAACTATTAAAACTATTATTAAGTCAAGATAATGAGAAACAATCAATCAGTGAATCAACTTTAGATGTATGTATATTATGCATAAAGCTATATTTACTAGATATTTAAAAAAAAAATTATACCTAATTGTGAGACTATTATTTGTTATTTAGTCAAGACTTCGAATATAGCTTGAAGAGTTAAAATGCTTATTTCTTCATACTCAGAATTCATCACAAGCAGCATTCGATCAACTAGTAGCTATGATATTGCCAAATTCTAAGCTTGCTGATGATGACTTCCAACAACTTCTTAAAAAGTCTAAAGGGATGTTTAGTGAATTTCAATACACTCTTAATAAAGATCTTAAGATCCTTGCTAATGAATATATAAGGAATTCTAGATAAATATTATTATTAATTTAGTATTACTATTTGATTCTATATTGATATTTATCCATTTATAATAATAGCAACTCAAGCAACTCAAGTGCTCTTGATAAAGACAGATTAAATAGATTTATTAACTATGAGGGTACAAAAAGGTTTTACAAAAATATCTTTTAAATGCTCAAGAATCCAAGTTCATAGAAGTAATACAAAATGCATTAAAAAGATTCATTCAAACAGTATTTAAAGTACATGTCATTCACACTTACAAAGAAATCCAACAGGAGTTTAGTTTATACAAGAAAGTGCTAGAAGATATCAAAAATATGAATTCTACTACTCAATCACTTGATATTCTAACACGTGAAAAGTCAAATATATTAAGATTATTTTTGTATAATAGCGATAGTAATTATTTAAATTTTCAAAGATAATCATTGTAAATATGTGAATATACAATAAATCATAATAAATATTAATTTAACTGCTAAGCTCATATAATACAAATCTTGAAGTATTAAAATCAACTTCCTGGTTCAGAAAAATTAATTGTAATTAAATTGTATTATATGTATCAACATTATTAAAAAAAAATTGAATTCAATTTGCAGCATTAAGATTAACTTCCTTCAGGAGGGCATGAAAAATTTTACGATTGACCCCGAGATCTACTGCTACAGCATCTAGTGACTGGAACTTTCAATTTCTAACAAAACAACTCTTCAGGATTATAATTTATATAGTCCCAAAAGGTCATTCTGTTAGTGAGGACTGTTTTTACTATAAATTTTGTTGATGTTTTAGATATGTAATTGAAACTAAAATTAGTTGCCCCAAATATTGAGAGGTAATTGGCACTTTATGATAAGGCTCAATCAGTTAAAATATTAATGATATTTGCATTGTAATTAAACATCTCAGGATTTACTATAGAAGTAGTTTTCTAATAATCTGTTCATAAATTAAAGATTTTATGATTTATTAAATTGTTCCATTTTTTGGGTTCGTACGTACATATGTACGTAACTTTTATATTCACTGGTTGTACAATTTAATTAATTGACTAAATGTGGTTTTATTGTGGTTTGCAAAATTTTGTAAATTTAGTAGATCATCAAAAAAAAGAAATCGATGATTTCTGATTCTGATTGCTGATTTCTTTAACATATATTAACTAATATTATATACTATATAAAGACTTATTGTTATATATATATAATATATTTATTTAAAATACTTTTTTTTTTAAAAAAAAAAATATTTATAATAACAAAAATTATCCAGAACATGCTTTGGATATACAAAGTATCTACTTGTAAAATTTATTGTAATGAAATATATATATATATTCTAATAAATAAATATAATAAAGCTTCTTATGTTTTTACTTTTAAATTCCATGATTTTATCAGTAATAAACAAATTATAGTATTATGTAATAATTCTTATAAGATCAAATTTGGTGTGTGCAACTTTTAAATTTTCTTCTTGTTAAATATAGGATTAGAAAAGAATCAAAATTTAATATTACACATTAAAGTTCTTTACAATATGATGAATATACAAGTTATATTTCTACAAAAGATGCCAAATCAAAATATATTACAAAATGATGAATCTACAACTTTTTATTTCTGCAAAAAAATGTTAAAAAAATCAGCAATCAGAATTAGAAATCATCTTTTTTAATGATATATCAAATTTACAAAATTTTGCAAACTGCAATAATTAATCTATAACAATTGCTCTACAATTAATTATTCAATAGGCCTAACTTCTTTAGTATTAGTTTGCTACATTAAATAGATTAATTATTTAAATAAAATTCATAAACAGTTAGATATATCCTATATTCTCAATGACAAATGTGTGAGTTCCTCAACAAAGAACTACAGTAAAACCTTTAGCAGCATATACTTAGAAGACCATAAAAACAAGTCATTTATAGAGACCATATATATTTGAGCTGAAAGTTGAGAAAGAGTGTGCACTTATAGAGGGTGCACTTGTGAAGTATATGATTTGATATTAAGAATTGCACTAAAACAAATTGCTTATTTCTATATCTGTAATTCATATAAAAAAATAATAATTTAACCTGTAACTTGAATTATAGCCTTATAATATAATATAGAGCTCTATTACTCTTAATTAATTGGATCAAAGTATTCAATCTACTCTAGTACTTAAATTCGAACTTTCTTTCTTTTCTAAATTCTTTACCAGTCTCTCCCTTGTTTCCAGCTAGCAACCCAGAAGGGTTGGTCTGCCCAGGCTTTAGGTGCCTTACAGTCTTCCTTTTCTTAGTACATGCTTCCAGAGCATATGTCCTTTTCCTCCAGTTGGTAATCCGGTGGTTCAGCTGGTATGTCCCCCACTTAAGAATCTAGTCACTCAGTTCTCTGGTCTTAGTTTCCAGTTCTGAATTCGGTCTTCCTGTGGCACTGTCAAAAGTTTCTACTACTTCTTACTTGGGACTTCCCAAACAGGTTTCAATCATCCCAGTTTCTTGGCATTTATATACTGAAGCTCCCATAACAAGATAGTGCAACCAAGATTACAAATTGTAGATCTAATCAATCAATGGATAATCATTACCGAACACAGGCTTAATTTTCAAAATCATCATCTGTGGGATTTGAACTCTAGACTTGTCGCTTGGAGGTGTGACAACTAGACTACTTCACTAAGCTGCCACACTATTTTGTTTGTTTCTTTTTTGGTCATTTTCATTAAAAAATTTTTTTTTATTTTCCCTTTTTGTCTCGTGCTTCTTGAGAAGAAAAAAAAATTAAGAGAGAAATTAGTTCTAATATTTTAGTTCTTTAAGAGCTAACATTGGATTCAAAAGAGTGAAAACCCCTTTTAAACAAAGTTCATAAAAAGAACTTTTTTTAGCTTATCTGTAAGCTTTTGTGATAAGTTGCGCTTGTGTACTGAAATAGACAACTGAGTGAAGTCAGGCTTTAGACTAGTTTTAAAAGTAAATGTATGTAATTTGTATATACTAATAACTAAAGAGATCAAGCCACAGCAAGACTTATCAAAGAAATAAAAAAAAAAAAATTTTAATAAAATATGAAAAAAATAAAAAATAATTAAAAAAAAGTATAAAAATAATAAAAAAAATATATAAAAATAATTAGAAAATATATAAAAAAATTTTTAAAAAAAAAGTAATTTAAATTAAAAAAATATATAAAAAAATAATTTAAAAAAATGTATAAAAATTAAAAAAAATTAAAAAATAAAAAAATTATTTAAAAATGATATATTGTCATAATTGCAAATCAAGTGTTGGTATAATATAACCAAATTGGACAATCTATTGCATATTTATTTAGCATATTTAGCATAATTAGAATATTTAGAATATTCAGGATATTTAGCATATTTAGCATATCAAGCATATTTAGCATATTAAGCATATCTAGCATATTAGGCATATTTAGTACAACTAGCACAATTAGCATATAAGAAATTATATAAAAGTGTAAGCATTTACTATAATAGAAAGGCATCAACTATTTTCATATATATTTATCTAATAAAGTATATACTTTACAATATATATTAATCTTTGCCAAATTAAATATTTTCTTTCAATACATTATAGTATTATTATTAAACATTATGCAAACTCTTTCTTGGTTTACTCTACAAAGTAGAGAATTTAAGACATATATTTTCCTAAGCATTATAGTATAAAATATTAAAAAAAAATTAAAAACAATAAAAAATAATATAAATTAAAAATATATAAAAAAATAATTTAAAAAATAATATATAAAAAATTAAAAAAATAAAAACTAAAATATATAAAAAAAATAAAAAGTAATTTAATTGCTGATTCAGATAAGATTGGCACAATTTTTATATTAGAATTTGGGGCAAAATTTCTATAATATTAACTATATGCTAGAATCTGAGCAGAGTCAAATGAAAAATATTTTTTTTATTAAGTTAACAATTAAAATCAATTAATTGAAAGTTGTAGAGCTCACTGAGACATATTTAATATTAGTTAGATCTTCCAAATTAGCCTAATGGATACTGAGATATTGCTAAAAACCCTTTGGCTAACTATATAAAATTCTATGTAAACAATCATAGAGATTTTATATAGTTTGTCAAATGTTTTTTAGTAATATCTCAGTATCAACCAAGTTAATTTGGAAGATCTAACCACTATTAGATGTGTCTCAGTAAGCTCTACAACTTTCAATTAATTGACTTTGAACTTAATAAAAAAAATACTTTTCATTTGACTCTGCTCAGATTCTAGTATATAATAAAAATTTATATTATACTTATTCTCAAAATTTACTATTGTCCCAATATAGTAATTATACTGATTTTATCCAGATTATCAATTAAAATAATTTAAAAATATATAAAAAAAAAATAAAATTTAATTAAAAATTATAAAAAAAATTTTTAAAAAAATTAATAAAATTAAATAAAATATAGAAAAAAATAAAATAATTAAAAAATATAAAAAATTAATTTTTTAAAGGATTTTATAATTTATCGCCATGGCGACATATTGCCACCCTGATCAACCAATTAGAGTGCAGGATCAGGTGTAACGTGAAATTGAAGCAATAACAATTTTTTTTCAAAAATTGGCTATAGCAAGAAATTTTGTCTATGAAACCATCTCTCAGGTTTTAACAAAAAAAATTTCTCTCGAAATTTTGGGTAGAACCTTTTTGCTAAAGCACTCTACCCTAATCCTAACCTAAACCTAACCTAACTCTCACCCTAACCCTAAACTAATGAATTAATTTTATTGTTTTGATTTCACATTACACCAGATCTTATAGAGTGCGATACATTGCATATGCGAAAAAATAAAAAATTCTTTTTTAAAAAACATATAAAAAATTAAAAAAAAAATTAAGAAATAACAAAAAAGTAATTTATTGCTGTTTTCAAAATAGTTGAAAATAGCAAAATTTACAAAAAATTTTTTATATAAAAACTTGAAAACCTGATTAGTTTAGAATATTTAAACATTATACAAGTATATAATTAATTATTGATTATTGTTTTAAACTAATCAGGTTTTCAGGTTTTTATATAAATTTTTTTTTTGTAAATCTTGCTATTCTCAACTATTTTGAAAATAGTGATAAATTAAAAATAGATAAGAAAACAATTTAATAAAATATATAAAAAATTAAAAAAATATAAAAAAAAATAATTTAAAAAATATATAAAAATAATTAAAAAAAACATATAAAAAAAATTATAAAAAGTAAAAAATAATTTAAAGCTATTTTCAAAATATTTGAGAGTACAAAAAAAATTTTTTTTGCAAATACTCAATACTAGAATATTTGAATAATTTAAACTAATCAAATATTCGAGTATTCAAGTATTTGTAAAAAAAAATTTTTTTTATACTCTCAACTATTTTAAAAACAGCTATAACTTAAAAACATAAAAGTAAATAATTAAAAAAAATGTATAAAAAATTAAAAAAAAATTAAAAAATAATTTAAACTAATTTAAAAAAATTATATAAAAAAAAAATTAAAAATAATTAAAAATTATTTAAAAATAATTTAAAATTAAAAATATAATAATTTAAAAAAAAAACTAAAAACAATAATTTAAAAAAACCCTAATAATTAAAAAGAAAAACAATAATGATAATTAAAAAAATATATAAAAAATAAAAACAACCTGATAATTAGAAAAAAATAATTTTAAAAAATAAAAATAATGCTGATAATTAAAAAAAATATTAAATAAAAAAATATATATATATATATAATTTGAGTGAATGTTTAATAAATAATTTGAGGAAAAAAACTCTTTCTAATAATCACTCTTACAAAAATTTTTCTAAAAAACTAACTTTATAAAATCTCACTTTTTGCAATAATTTATTAAAACAACCTAATTTTTTGCTCTAACAAAACTTTTTCTATATATAAAATTATATATAATATTTAAATTTTAAAGAGATAGCTCTTAAACCCTTTAAATAATGCCTTCCAGGCCAAATATGTTTCTTTTACTATTTACACAAAACCCTGATTCTTAACCCTTCCTAAAACATATAACAAGTTGTTCTACAAAATTTTCTCTTCAAAACAAGCTATAATAGACCTCTGTAGCTTTAATATTGACTGAGTTATAAGCAAAACAATTTTTAATTCTATTTACCTTTTCTTTTCTCTTTTACTTGGGAAATTTCTCCCTTTCCCAACAATTAGAGATGTTTTCTGTGCAACCAAAGCCACCCCAGCTGTGCTATCCACGTTCTACTATACCAGTGTTGCTACTGGAATTCTGGAATCCCACTGGAAGTCCAGAATCTTCCAGCCTTCCAGTGGTTCCAGTGGGATTTTCCACTAGAAGAATTTTTCGACTAGAACCAGCATAAGATTAGCCAATAAAAATGCAAACAACATTAACCAATAAAACGCACATATTTCATGTGATTTTAATATGTATTATAAGAGCTTTTCGCTAGTAGTAATATTGTAGTATACAAAAACTCAGATTGATCAAATAGCGTAACCAAAAAAGAATAACTAATCGATAA
>CAJVPU010000177.1:0-21625 GCA_910591775.1 Dentiscutata heterogama | reverse complement strand
GTAGGCAGTGAGCTAGTTTGATGGGTTTCATTTATTGGAGTGAGGAATAATTATCTAGGATGTTCCAATAGAGTCTGTTAAGTATAGTGTTTAATTCTTGCTAAGGTGTTTGTCATGCTAGTAATTTTGCTGAATTTTTTGAAATAGGTAATAATTCATTTATAGTTATGTAGGTTAATTAATGTAAATGTGAATAGGTTAGGGAAGATTAGTATAGTAGATGGATTGGAGAGGTCAGTTATCTTGTCAGTAATGTTTTTGAACCAATAGGAGATTTTTTCTCTAAGAATTTTTTGGATATTATGGTAGAATGAGTGCTAGTTGAGAGTGTGGGTGTTGGTGTAGTTGAGAAATTGTTCTATACAAGTGATATTGTGTATATTTAATTTGTGTTTAACTGTAGCTGGTTGTTTGGTTGATGTTAAGATTAAGTTGATTGAGGTCCTTTAAGTTGTTTTGGGATTGGCCATGGGTTGGTTGAACGTGCTAGTTGGATATTTAGATTATGAAGTATTATTATTAGTTGTGCAGTATTTGTTTTGTATTCATTTGTAGGAAAGATTGGTTGTTCAGAGAGGATGGATTGGTTTGAATTGGCTGTGTTTTGAAGTTGTTGTAGCCGTATCTTGATGCTTGAGTTATCGAAGTCTTGTGAGTGGATACTGCGATCTAACGTTCTAATTTGTTGTTGTTGTTGAATGCTATAAAGTGTATTTAGCATATATATTGCAGGATGGTGAATTGTCGAATTGGGTGTGGATCAGGCAAGCCATGCTTTTTGTTTTACTATGTTAGTATAGAGTCTTGTAAATTTGGAGCAGGCATGTTTTAACAGATGTGTACTTTGCATCTGGTATGCAGCTCTTGTTAGAATCATGTTGTTGATAATGTAGATAGCTTGTTTATCTGTAATTTTTGCATATTGGATTTTGTTAATGTTGGTTGTGATTTCATTCATAATTAAGGTTTTAGCTGCTTTTAGTAAAGGGTCTCAGATGAGCCAAACTTCCAGGTGCTGAAAGATGTCTTTGGGTTTTATATTAGAAATAGTTGTCTACAGAATGTAATGGATGCTTGTGGATCAGAGTCATTGAATATTAATATTGATTTGTGTGTGTTGACTTTGATGTTTGTATAAGATAAGAAAGAGTCGACTGTCTTGAGTATGTTTTGTAATTTGGTTTTGTTTTTTTGCAATCTATACAGTGTCGTCCATGTATGCTACTACTGAAGTATGTGTTGATATAGTCCTGAAGGGAGTGTTTGTATCTAGCAGGTATCCTTGATAGGTGGTGTCGATTCAGCTAATTAGTGGATCGTAGTATATTCTTCAGAGTATTGAGGAGAAAGTTTCCCCTTGGTCGATTCCATCTTGTACTGTATAGGGTTCAGTTGTTCTAATATCTGTTATTATAGTGTTTTTTCTGCTATTTAGAAGATGGCTGAGAAGGTTAGTAATTTTTTTTGGGATGTAGATTCTTTGCAAGGTTTTTATGAGAAGGGGGATATGGATGGTGTCATATGCCTTGGACATATCCTGTGCAAGGACCCAATATTTTTTGTTGATAATATGTGCATGTTTGATAATATAAGTTACAGTTTGGATTGGTTTAAGAGTTGATGTAAATGGAAGGGCTACATTGTTGTTTTTTGAGAGGATTTGGTATTTAGTAAGTATTTGGTTTAGACAGAGTATTAGTATTTTTGTAAAAATTTTTCATGTATGTTCAATTAGTGTAATGGGACATGTATAGTTTAAATCATTATTGTAGTGTTGTTTTTTTTGGGATAGCCCATATATTTGCCATTCCCCAGCTTTTTGGTGTTTGTTCTAATTCCAGACATGCATTAAAGATTAGAAGTAATGATAAGATTGCAGTATAAGGTAAGTGTTTTAACATTTCGTTGGATATGCCTAATAGCCCAGTTGCTTTTTGTGTTGTAGTAGTATTGATTGTAGTGGTTATTTTGTTATATATAATTGGTAGAGTAAGATTATCGTAGATATGAGGTGAGATGTTGAGAAGAGGTTGTAGGTAGAGTGTCTATTCCTATTCGAAGTTTGTGATTGTTGGGTTAGACTTGGTCCAGTTGTTAAAGTGGTCTCTTGTCTTGTTTTATTTCCTTTGGATCTGTGATTATTTTATCAGAGGTGATTGATTATTTTGTTATAAGAAATATTTGCTTTTCCATGCTTTAGTATACTGTTGATTATTCTTGAGGTGTTTGTTTCCATATCATTGTAGCATCACTGGATATAGAAGTTTATTTTTTCTCTTTGTGCTGCTTAAATCTCATTCTTCGCTTTCAGATATTGGAAATATTTTGATACTGTTGAATAAGTAATTACGTGAATTGTAAGATAAATGTAAACAATATAATAACTCATACAAAATTCGGAGATCAAAGGGGGCATACCTGTCAATTCGTGGGGCAATTAAACCGATCTCAAACGCTTCGATATCTGTTGCGCGCTATATAATATATTTAGTAATATCAGTATACTGTCAATACTGAAACTTGATAAAAAGAATGAAAAATACAAACCACAAAAGATGGAGCGCTACGTGACATTGCATCTTCAAGCATATCTCGGAGGCCAATTAAAAGCGATGGATCAAGTGTTCGCCAAATTTGTAGTAATAAATAATTTAGCCTATTAAATAAATATTCGATATTGCAATTTTTAAATATAGTAAAAAGTAGAACTGTTAAAACAAATTAATATTTTATAAGGTTTAATCACCATTCTACGGTTTCACCTTCATTCCTTCTAAGCTTTGAACATAAAAAATAGATTTTAATAAGCGAGAAAAATATTCGATAATTTTCTCAAGAAATAAAAGGCATACTTTATCCACAGAAATTTGACGATTATTCTCCCATGTAATGCTTTCGTTATCACTTTTTATTGTATTAATATACCACCTCACACAATGATAAAGCACAAACATCCAAATACATCCGAAACCCAAAGAGCCAAGGATATACGATGCCAAAGAAACCAAAATTATCATTGTAAAAACACTTAGTTCAGTATTGGATTTCCGAAGAAGGTGAACCTTATCCTTTTGTACATTGCTATGTGAAGTTGAAAATTGATTTGCTTTTCGTTCACCACTTATTTGCACATTACTACTTGTTTTTTTATCACAACTTGTTTGTTCATCATCACTTTCCATGATAGAATTATCGTCTTCAAATAATTCCGAATCCAGGTTCACTAAAGTTCCTTGTGAACTACAAGAGTTAGAAGAATTTCGGATAGAATTTCGAGTCCGACGTTTAACCTTACGTGGTTCTACGTCGCCATTAACATGATTTTCATAAGAATTGCCTGGGTTAATTTTAGTGCTAATTGATTTGATACGATCATGATCATAATTCCGCAATGATGATATTTGCGATTTAGTTTCGTATATTTCGACCTTTTTGATTGGCGATGGCGAACTACTGTCAGAGTTTGAAATTGCATCAAGAACCCTAAATTCAGGTAAAATTATCTCCATAATTTTTCAGAAATTCAAACCCGTTTTTTTTTACCATGTAAAAAAAACTTTGGATATAAATATATAATAGGGATGATGCATTAACTATGCAATTATGCATGACGAAATTTCAAACCTTTTATATGCTATACGTGTGACGTCCATTAAATCTCGAAAAGGAAACGAGGGTTCGCCGATCATAGGTTATAAAAGAGCAGCGCCAAATGGCATAGAACTTTCTATGCGCATTTACTCCGCATTTATGTATACGTATCGATATTTTTGCCAAAGTTACTATCGGCTTAATTATGTCTTTCATCTGCGCTCTTTTTGCTTAACATTTTATGATATTATATTTAATCCATGCATGTTTAGCTTACCATTTTAGAGATAAATGAGATTTTTGATACTTTTTGTTTGCTGATGTAAAAAACCTCGAAACTATTAAATCTCATGCAATGCTTATTTGTATTAATAATATACAGTATATACATATTTAAATTATTTGTAAAAATATATTTATTATAATTTAGTATGGATTTATCAGCGTTGGTTTGCTTCTGGTAGCATAAACTTGCTTTTCTGATGATTGTTTGTTATTTAACTTTTTCCATCGGTATAACTATGGAAATCACTTCCAATAACTGATAATATTTCCGTTTACGCGAGAAGATGCACAATAATGGTCCATTACCAATCGAAATTCACCCATAACACGTGACTAAACCTTACACGAATGTATATAGTGAAAAAAGATGGACCCTAATCTAATAACCTTATTAATAAATCTATGTGAGTACTACATAGCTTAATAACTTCAGCATTATTTTCCGAGTCCTAATGAATACCAATTTCTAATATTTAATTAATGGGGATGGCGATGAAAAAAAGCCGCAAATGGTAATGCTGTACCCGACCTTTTGCCAAACGCCATTTTTTAAGTTTTCATAATAAATAATGAATGCCTTGCCTTATACTGTAAATGTCTTAATGAGTTAAAGGATCATACTAATTTGTTAATATTGTAATAATGGTGCAATATTCGAAATGAATGTTCTTAGCGTCGAAAAAATGATATATATAGCATGCATGTTGGGTATATGGTGAGAAACTGTCATGTTTCTTATGTTTCTTTGAGCATTTGAATATCCATCCATATATTCATTTTTCATTTCATTATAGATACCAATACGTAGTAATATCAAATATTGTAACGAAGAAAATACATACCAGGAAACTATTTATTCTCTAAGTATATATATACATCCCAAGGACGCATAACTTTTATAATAAGATCGCACCGTTTTTGTCTAACCATTCATGTAATCCCGATGGAGGTTAGTTACTAAACG
Source organism: Dentiscutata heterogama (assembly GCA_910591775.1). Taxonomy (NCBI): domain Eukaryota; kingdom Fungi; phylum Glomeromycota; class Glomeromycetes; order Diversisporales; family Gigasporaceae; genus Dentiscutata; species Dentiscutata heterogama. The sequence goes on along the minus strand of CAJVPU010000177.1, from coordinate 16,785 downwards.
AAATAAACTTTTTTATATTGTAAATTAGTTTGCTCTTTTTAAATGACGCCAAGAAAGAAATGATAATCTTTAGTTATACATAGCGATCATGTTGATTTTTACAACGATCGTTTATTATCCTTATTATTATTATTTTATTATGTTTTTAATTAATTAATTAATTAATTAATTAATTAATATATATATGTACTATTATTATTGTTACGTATCATTATTTATTATTGTTATTTTTTTAAAGAACTACGTACCATATTTCTTATAGTTTATATATACCTTTTATAATTTTGTTAACTGTTAATTAATGCTGTTAATTGTTAAAGTTAATATTAAACTGTTACGTAATTTAATTAATGCTGTTAATTAAAGAAAGTTCAAAGTTTATTTATAGCAGAAGTGTAATTCAAAAAAGTTCAGAGACGTTGTGTGAAGGTAATAATAGCAATAATAGTTTATCTATTTCATGTGATATACCCAGAAATCATTGATACCCTATATAGTTCATTGCTCTTAATTCGTATAATGATAACACATTGAACTACATTTGCCCTACAAATTTCTACCTAAATTAGCAGGTTCTCGATGAGTATGTGTCGTTACGTAAGCTCACTTGTAACCGTCCTTTTTGATAGCATTAATTGAAGCCACTTACATTACTACCAAATATTTTACATATTTTGAATAGTTAAATTACCGTGTAACATTCAATAAAAACTTCTTGTTTACTACTTTTTTTCTACACATTTTTTTTTAAAAAGTTCTTCTCTCTTTTTTCGTACTGTCCATCTCGAAAATAAAGAACTCAATTCTGTATGTTGGACGGTTTGTAAAGGTTAAATAAAAGGTTCGAAAGGACGTAAAAAAAAAAAAAAAAATTATTTTTTTTTTTCCTTCTCTCTTTATTTTATTCCTCTCTTGTTAATGTCTGTGTCGAGATCTTTAAAATAATTTATTTTTCTTATTAATAAATATTAACCTTAATCTATTATCTTTCGTCGTTTGTCAAACTTATTCGTTCCCCCTAAAAAAATACAAGATTTTTCTTTTTCATAATGTTTAAGATCGGAAAAAAAAAAGACACTTCAAAAAACACTGACCCTCGAGTTACCTCCGGAAATAACGAGTCTATAAATAATAATAATTTAACTGTTGCCATAAACAACAAAACCGGTGCGGCTCTTAATTTCATTTTAAAAAGAGCTCCAAATTTTATTCCAAACGTTATCAACACTGCAAAAATAATAACTCCAAATCTACCAAAGAAAGATAAAAATAAGCGTAATCCTGATACTTCTACTATAAATAATTTTTCTCCTCCGGCGCCAAATGATTCTTCTTTATTGAGCTCTCCTGCTACTTTATCTCCTGCTCAAAAACGTGGTTCCAGGTCTTTAAATGGTGATATCGGTAATCGTCCTGATCATCAACGTCGTCCTTCTGAACCAACAGCTGTACTAGGATTAAATAAACGAACCTTAAATACGGATTATTCTAACTTTTCTTCAAATAATAAAGACGTCAGTATTTATGGTGCTGTACCTACTTTACCTTCTTCAGGAAAAAAGAATACCGGTCTTTATGGTGCTGTACCTGCCATTAACGTTCATCATGTCGACAATAATAACGGTTTACGTATTAATCGTTCTGCTTCAATATCAACCGTTCCTATCATTAAAGAGGGTTATTTAAACAAAAAAATTGATTTTGACGTAAAATTTATTTCTTCTTCTTCTTCACGCGGCTGGAAAGTATACCGTGTGATATTGAGAGGTTCAAAATTGTATTTCTATAGGCCTCCTTCTGAGGCTGTTTTAAAGACTTTTTTTCCAAACAATAAAGATATAACAATGGGAAAGGATATATTTTCAACTCTTTCACCTACCAGCGATCGTGGTATGATTCTTAATCCTTCAAATTTTGATTCTAATGCTAGTAAATTAATTTTCGAAGGTTCTTCAAATGATAAGTTTAATCCACCTCTGATCTCAAAGTATTATTATGGTGAAATTTGCTATGAAGTAGATCGTACTGTTGCTATGCGATTCAAGAAGCACGTATGCTTGCTTATATTTAAGGACAATGTTGTCATCTGCAAACGCAAATGGGTAAGATATACTAGTGCAAATTTAAGACCCATAATTGATGCGATGGGATTTGGTGGAAATCATTCTTCTACGAATGTTAATTCTCCTAATATCAATTCTGACTCTGGTGGTCAAGATTGGGATACGAGATCTATCAGCAGTACACGTGGTATACCTGATAATGATGGTTCTTCAATAAATAAGGGTAAAGGCTATTATACAAAATGGAAGCTTGATGCTTGTTATTCAATTCATAGTGTAGATGTTGTTCCTGATCCAAATTTACCTACTGGATATTCTCCTTATATAACTCCTTCTTCACAACCTCCATTTACGGCAAATAGAAATGATGATACATCTTCTCTTCGATCTGCTTCTTCTTCATTATCAGCTATTGCAAATGTTTCTTCAACATCTGGTGTTATCCTTTATTTAAACATTGTCGATAATGGTGAAAAAGATAGCTATCGAGTTTTTGTTGCTTCTAATAATGATGTTAGATCATTATGGATTGCAAAATTATGGGATGCAAAAAAAGCAAATTTAAGAAAATTAATGAAATTATCCGATAAACAATCAAAAGGTTTGAATTATGATTTGGATAATCCTGGATTAACAACAGTACAATATGGTATACGTGGTCTTAATAATTCTCAAGATTTCACAGGAACTGGAGATGAAAAATCTGAGAGTACAACAACTACACCAAGAAGGAGAGCATATTGGGGTACGGGGAGACATCCTGAGTTAATAATTAGGGAAACTAATGTAGTGGATTCTCTTGACAATCATTCTATATCATCACCATCATCACCCGAAATTGAATCATCATCACAGTCCGAAATTAATTCATCATCACCACCTGTAATTGAATCAACAACATCTCAAACTCTTATTCGTGGAGGTTCTATTGATTCATTAATTCATGAACTTGTATTCGAAACACAAAAAGGTACTGAAGAAAATGATGAATTTCTTCACGCATTTCTTCTAACCTATCCACTTTTTGCTGAAACAACCCACGTTTTTCGCGAATTGAAACGTTGTGCAAGCATGCAGAGTACATTCGAAGATGATGAACAACAAGATAAAACCAATAAAATAAGTGAAAGATTAATGATAATACTTACAATATGGTGTCGAAATTACAGTCGAGATTTGGCACGTGATGATATTTGGAGTGCCATGTTAGAGTTAGTGGACGAGGCATTTGCAAAAAATCCTTCTAATGCAGAAGAGATAAAGAGATTAATGCAAGATTCACGTGATAGTGTATTAAATGTTGATAATAATGAAGAAGAAATGACAGTAAAAGAGACTCTATATCATTCAGTCCCTGCACCCCTTTCATTAGATCTTTCTAATTTGCTTGTTACTGGTTTAACTCCTGCATTGTTTTTAAAGATGGTCCCAGAAGAATTAGCGCAACAAATTTATATATACCATTTCTTGGAACTTTATAAAACAAAACCTATGATGGATTTGAGAATTTTTAGTCCGTCAAAAAATCGTCAAGAATCACTCCCAAAAGAAAGTCCATTAAATTCTACTCCTACAGCACCTCATTTTCTTACAAGATTAATATATCATCATATATTAATAGCAACTCAACAATCTGCATATACTAGTCGTCGTCCTTTGATATTAACTCACTGGATTCAGACAGGTATTGCGTGTAAAATGTTAGGTGATATGTCAGGTTGGATGGCCGTTGCATCAGCTATATGTTCACCAGGAATTATACGTTTGAAAGAAACATGGAGACGAGTAAATGAACGTTGGAAAGATGTTGTTATAAATGAATGGATCCCTCTTTTATTGTCTTATGGAGGCATCGATGGAGAAGCTGACATTGAGAACGTAAATTCTCTACTCTTAGTTATACAAGATAAAAAGGAAAAGAGTAAAACTAAACCAATTCCTTATTTTGGTTTTATTACTATTGCTTTGGACCGAATTAATTCAACAATTCCATCGGTTATTGATCGATCTACAAATGATCAAAGCCGTGTTGGATCCAGAAATAATAGTATTTCAGGGTCAAGTATCATTAACTTTGATAAATATCGAAAAATGTATGATACAATTATTCACTCCCTGAATCAATGGGAGCAAGCTGAAAGCTACATAAAATTTGATGAAAATTCATGTCCTTTTACTCCTTCATCTCCTCTCCAAAAATATTTCCATCAACTCAATTCTGTTCCATCATCATCCGCACTTGATGTTTGGCAATTATTTGATTCATCTTTAATATGTGAACCTCGTTTACATGGTCAATATTTAGAACACCATGCTCGCCAACATAAATCTCATTCTGCTTACGTACCACTGGTCTTTACCGAAGTTATTCCTTCTAGTCGATTGTTTGAAAAAAATGCAGTGTTAAGTGCGAGTGGAACATTAGGTAAAAAAACATCGAATTCTTCTTTAAATATAGGAAGTGATAATAATTCATTGGTTTCAATGGCATCACCAACGCGACAAAGTTTCTCAAGTCCATCTGTTAATTCAGATACACATCCGACCTCCCCCATCAATAAAACTCAAACCCAATATACAAATAATTCACCAGCGCACCAAATTTACGGAGGTGTAAGACAAAGAACTATATCATTTCCTCCATCAAAAATAGGGCCCATAACTTCTACAACTTGGAATACTGGATTGGATCTATTTACTAGGAATTGGTTAGGTGGTCTAGTACAACATCGCGGAAGCTATACTGTATTGTTGAAATGTATGAAAGATATTGCCGGTGTTGGTGAAATGCTTATGTTCGTTAAAGATGGTGAACTTGTATTTAAATCTGTTAGAGATGCCACTGGTTCACGACCTGCAAGTATTGTTGAATCTTCATCTGGTACAACTTCTAAACGAAATTCAATTCACGGTATTACACATCCCCAACAAAGCTCTCCGCGTACAAGTTTATATACTAATGGTGAGCATGATGCCCTTATGGTTGTTGTTAAGGCAGGAACCTTAGAAAGGTTAGTGGATGTTTTGATCAACGGCGTTGCTTCTTTCAGCACTAGCGTAGTTGATGATAATGGTGAGCCACCTTTGACCATAGGAAAACAAGGTCAACTTGGTATTAACTCGGCGGAATATTTAGCGACATTCTTTAGCACATACCGTAGCTTTTGTAGCCCAAGTGTACTTCTTGATATTTTAAAAAGGCACTATGCTAACGCAAAAAAAAATTCAAAGAAACCTGTAGATTCAACTACGCCTGTGACTTTTAATAATGAAAACGAAACTAAAAAAGATGTTGCATCTTATGATTGGAATCAAATGATAATAATCCAATCGAAGGTCCTTAAAGTACTTCATTATTGGGTTGAAGAATTTTTCTATGATTTTTTGGATGATTTAACATTGAGAAATCGTTTAATACATTTTCTCAATGATACAAAATTGGAAATAGAAGAATTGATCAGCAACGTCAACGATGAGCAATCATTATCTCATGCTGAAGAAACTAAAGAATTAATAATTGATTTAAAAAGATCGGTTATGGTCAAGAGCCTTGAACCCGCTAATGATGCACAGAATGAGAAAATGGCTTCCATAATAGATAAAGTTATCAATGACCCATCATCATTGCCATCGTCAAGAAACAATGCTATGGCTAAGGATGCTGATATAATTATCCCTTCTTCAGACGTACAAAATGTATCTGATCTTCTTGATAGCATTGATCTTCTAATCATCGGTTTATTCGAAGCAGTAACACCGCAAGAATGGGTTCTTGCCTTTGAAATTCTTGAAACGCAATCAATAAATGTTCTTGGCTGGTATCCCAAAAAACAAGCATCCACTTCTGATGAGGAAATACATATCACAGACATTTTTACTGTTTTGCAACAGACAGAGCGAACAGGAAGCTCTAAAAAAAGTGTTCTAAGTTCACTTCCTCGTTCAATCCAAGCTCTTTGTCGGACTCATAACGCTATTCGTAAATGGGCAATTCAAGAGATTGTATCAACAACGATCGACCTCGAACAACGAGTGAATAGAATTAATATATTTCTTGATATGATTTTATTAAGCAGAAAGAGAATGGAAAAATTAGATATTTATCCAAAAGATGAAATTGCTAAACATGAGTCCGAAGCAAAAAGGGGTGTTCCATCCTTCGTAGAAAGTGCAATAGTAAGTGCACTGGTTAGTTCTGAAAGTAGATTGTTTGCAAAAGCTTGGAATGAAGTTTCCATAACTAGAGATGGTGGCCTAGAATCTCTCGAGTCATTGTTACAGAATTGTTCATCCAAAAGACACTTAGCCATTAATATACAGCATAACCCCCTTGTACCATGTACTGGGTGGTTATTCGAGCGTATGTTAGAAATATGTTGCAATGTACCAGATATATCTTTTGATACAGAAAAACTGATAAATTATGATAAACGTCGATATGTATATAACTTGACACAAATTTTTGTCCGTTTACAACGCGAATTGTCAGAACGGGCTCAAGATCGCAAGCCTGTTGTAGATTTCAGTGACTTAATAAGTATTACTCAAAAGTCTAATGCTAAAACTAACTTGCGTTTTCTTAAAGAGATCGCTTCTCGAGAGAATAATATGATGCGTGTCTCCAATGCCCCACCAAAACAGCCAAAATTACAAAAACCTTTTTATAAGCTTATTGCTGAACAACAGGAGAAGGTCAAACGGGATCAAAAGGAAAAAGAACGTCTTGCAAAAGATATTCGCGAGACGCAGAACAAATTACAAAAGAAGCAAAATGAACAAGCAAAATTACTTGAAAAACAAACTAGAATACAACAAAGACCACGTAATAAATCCAGGGTAGAATCCTTTATCAAACATGCTGTACGCCCATTCTCGATGGTTTTAGCAAATACATGGCAATCTACTATTCACTCTGGAAATACGAGTTCATCTTCGAAATCTCAAAATACCAATCCTAAACCTACGCTCGTAATAAATCTCATTAATTCCGTGACATCTGTTGAGTATGATGCTATGTTTGATTTTGTTTTCCGCGTTGAAAGTGAAGAAGGAGGGCAGTATTTATTCCAAGCTCTCGATTACGATAATATGAATGAATGGATACAAGTTATAAATGACGCAGCCAAAGAAGGAGCAGAGAAACGACGAACAATTTTCCAATCTGAACAAGCCATAGATCCTAAAGAAGAAGAAGTCCCAGAAGAAACTAAGACGCGAAGTTCTGGTGAGTTAACATTAATTAAATTTAACGGTTTATGTTCCATAAAATAATATTCACAATTATTTTTGTTTAGTATACGGTAAAGAACTTTTCACCTTAATGGCGGATGGCAAAATTCCAGTTCTGGTTGATAAATGTATAGCAGAAATAGAAAAGAGAGGTTTATACATACATATTATTATTTATATTATTTATATTATAAAATATAGCGATCTTATTATCATTTATATTTAGGCCTTGAAGAAGTTGGCATATATCGTGTTCCTGGAATAGCAGGTTCTGTAAATAAACTCAGAGCTGCATTTAATACAAGTAAGAAAAATTTTTTTTTTTTTTGCACCATAAATTTCATTGCTATTATTGCTATTTAAGTGTTTTTGACATAAATTTAATGGTTTATTAATGCACTTCAATATAAGATGCTGAAGCTGTAAATCTTAACGATGAAGAATACAGAGATATAAATGTTATTGCTGGTGCTCTAAAACTCTTTTTCCGCTCACTTCCTGAACCTTTAACAACATTCGAATTATATGACGAGTTTATACGAGCTGCCAGTACGATAATTTGTTTAAACGATTTATTTAATTTCTTTATACATTTTTAACATAATTTTACTTTCTGTTGTGTAGAGATACAAAGTAGAGATGACAAATTTTATGCAATTAAAGATCTTTTATACCGACTACCAAAACCAAACTATGTATTATTAAAACGACTAATTGAGCATTTGGAAAGGTACTTTATACCCTTTTTTTTTTTCTTTTTTTTTTCGGTTTAATAACGTGGCATGGCATTTATTCAAATATACAAATCTAGAGTTACTGATTTTGAAGAGTTCAACCATATGTACGCGGACAATCTGGCGATTGTTTTTGGACCTACTCTGTTTAAGTCACGTGATTTTGCGGCTTCGATGGGCAATTTGGGATTCCATACAAGTATTATAAAATGTTTAATACTTCAGTATCATTGGTTCTTTGATATTGAAGAAGAAGCTTCTGATATTGAATATCAGGAAGAACTTTTAGATCCCGATATCGAAGTCAGTGAACCAGAGGGCGAAGGAATCCAAACAACTCATCTTCTACCAGATGATGCTTCTTCATTCGACAATCAATCCGCAAATTCAGAACCTCATCATGAAGAAATTGGTAATAATTTTATAGGGGAAGAAGGAAATCTGTTATGGGAAGAATCTGATGGTCAAATAGTTCAGCAACACTTGGATGTGGGTTATAAAGAGGAAGATGCAGTCAAAGAAGAGAATATCGACAAGGAGGAGGATATTATCAAAGAGGAGAACATCGTTAAAGAGGAGGATATTGTTATAGAAGAGGATATTGTTATAGAAGAGAATATCGTTAAAGAAGAGAATATCGTTAAAGAAGAGGATATCGTTAAAGAGGAAGATATTGTTAAAGAAGAGGATATCGTCAAAGAGGAAGAAGATATTGTTAAAGAAGAGGATATCGTCAAAGAGGAAGAAGATATTGTTAAAGAGGAGGATATCGTCAAAGAGGAAAATATTGTTAAAGAGAATATCGGTAAAGAGGAAGATATCGTTAAAGAGGATGTTATCGTCGAAGAGGAAAATATTGTTAAAGAGAATATCGGTAAAGAGGAAGAAATTGTTAAAAAGGAGGATATCGTCAAAGAGGAAATTATTGTTAAAGAGAATATTGGTAAAGAGGAAGATATTGTTAAAGTGGAGGATATCGTCAAAGAGGAAAATATTGTTAAAGAGAATATCGGTGAAGAGGAAAATATTGTTAAAGAGAATATCGGTAAAGAGGAAGATATTGTTAAAGATAATGAAAAGGAAAACATTGTTAAAGAGGAAGATGCTAAAGAGGAGAATATTGTTAAAGAGGAAGATGTTGTTAAAGATGAGAATATTGTTAATGAGGTGAACATTGTTAAAGAGGAGAATATTGATAAAGAAGAGGGTATTAAATAATTTAGCGACTAGACAGGATATGTTGAATAAAGGCGGTAGGTTGGTCTAATAGTATACAGAATATGTACACAATAATTATAAAAATGAAAGCTTTCTACATTCAAAATAAAATTTCAAATCATAAATAACAACCTTTCAACAAATCTTTCTTCTTAACAGTTATAGGACATGTTCACATGTAGGAGTTTGGATTGCTGTTACTTATAAATCAAATGAGTTTACTCACCTTAATTTTATATGTAAATTTATGCAAAAAAATCATTTAAATTTAATTTTTGTAAAATCGCGCATATAAACCTTTCTTTAAATTTTAAATATATATTCTTTAGCATTTAATGATTTTTAGTTTAAAGATTTAATTTTTAATCTCAAATAGTTTGAAGTTAATCTTTTTTTAAAGTTGGGCAATTCTTTACTATATTTTTTTAGGTTAAATACTGACACTCCTATACAATAATATTATTGGTTAAAATAATTTTTTAAAAATTAAAGAAGGTTTTACTAACAGTTACAGGTCATGTTCTAATAAGTGCTATTATTTATAAATCAAATAAGTTAATTTATTTTAATTTTATACTATATATAAATTTATACAAAAATTATTTAATTTAATTTTTGTAAAAATATATATATAAACTTTTTTTTAAATTTTGAATATATTATATTTTTCAGCATTTAATAATTTTAGTTTAAAGTTTTAATTTTTAATTTTAAATAGTTTGAAGTTAATTTTTCTTTAAAGCTAAGTATTCTTTACTATATACTTTAAGTCAAATAACTAATATACTTTATACAATAATATAATTGGTTAAAATAATTCTTTAAAAATCAAAAAGGTTTTATTAAATAAAGGTTTTTTTTAGCTTTAAGTAAAGGTTTTTCTAATTCTAATAGTAGTTAATATAAAAATCTGCAAATTTATTATCTCTTAATGTTAAAGGTGAGATCATGCTCTTATCTTTATTAGATTTAACAAAAACTTCTTACATAAACAAAAAAGGTTTTATTTTTTAAATCTAAAACTAAGAAAAAGAACTCAGACATATATCTAAGTAAACCTAAATACTTATCTGTGGCCTAAACCTACCAGAGTAGCCAAGGCTCATCTAGATTGGCACAGGTTGAATCAATGAATAGCAGGTACATGTCGGAAGACAAATCCCCTGATATGTATCCATTATTCTACCATAGATCTGCCAAATAACTGTAGCATATTGATAGCATATTGGTAGTATATAGGTTTGATACGTATTGGGAGGTAGATTAATAATAGTAATATAACAGTAACATACTAGACATTCCGGTATCTTACTCTTGGCCCAAATTGTGCTAAGAGTAAGATACTGGGATGTTCCAGTATGTTGCTATTATGTTACCATTATCGATCTACCTCCTGATATCTAATCTATATGCTACCAATATGTTATTGATATGCTACAGTTATTTGGCAGATCTAATGGATACATATCAGGAGATTTGTCTTCTGATATGTACCTGTTATTCATTGATTCAACCTGTGTGGGAATAAGTAAAAATAAATGAAGGGTGTGAAGAAAATTTAATCCAGTTAGGGTACCAAGTTTCTAATTTGCAGAGTGATTTGAATGTAAATGAATTAGAAAAATTTTTAGATAAGAATATTGAGCTAGAAAGGGGTATAGAAGAATTGGCAGGGTTGGTGTTGCTATTGTTGTTTAGAGCAAAATTAGATTGTGATCTTAAAGTGTAGTAAGAGATCCAGATATTTGTGTAGATTTGTTGGTTAAGGTGAAGAAAGAGTTGAATAGTAAGAGAGCAAACAAAGTTGTTAGAGGATATAGAGGATGTGTAGACATGAATGGTATTTATAATATCAATTGGGACAAGACCAGTAATTGTAGAGAACAGTGATGGTTTAAAGATAAAAGTGTGAATTTGTATACTATCTAAATTTTTGATTTGACTAAAAAGTTGATTTATTTGGGTTTAGGAAATTTGAAGCTTGTTCAAAGTTAGAATTTGTTGTAAAGATATATTGAGAAGGTTTAGTATTGGGCAGAGGAGAGGCAGAATATCTAGTAAAGTGTATTGGTGAGTTGTTGGCAAATATAACAAGAGTTAGATAGAAAGGATATCTTTTATAAAAAATATGAGAAGATGGGAGATCATCAAGTAGTAGTTTAACTTTAAATATTTTAAGTGTTGATGATTGGAAACTATGTATAAAGTTTGAAACTTTTTGGTTATTATTAAGATAAAGCCAGGTAGCATTCTAATGAATATTCTCTGAGAGGAAGGACCATTGCTAAAAGTGATATTGAGATAACCAATGGGTGAAAATATTTGTGTTGTATATAGTGCAAATGCTATGGTGAGCAGGAAGCTCAAGAGAGAGGCCATGAAAAAGAAAAACAAATTAGACATTATATATATTACTAAAGTTAAGCATGAGAATTGGTGCATTAGAGTGGCTGCGAGCTAATTTATTAGCTTTGTTGTTGAGTATATTATCTTGGTGTGCTTGAACTTTATGAAAGGTAATAGAGAGATTAAGTGAAGAACAGAGGCTAAGAAATGTTTTTCAAATAGACCAATATGAAGTATTTGAGAAATTTGCTGTGGTGAAGTGTAAGAGGTTGTTGTGTTTTGAGATTACAGATTGGGATTCAGTATAAATATGTATAGATGAGTTTTAAGAGACTGTATTAATAGCTGACAGGATTGCTAGAAGTTCAGCTTTGAAGGAGCAAGGACAAAGTTCAATTTGGGCTTGAAAAGTATGCTGAATTGTATAGTTATAAACTTGTAGCCAACCAATACCCATTGAGCATTGGAGGTTACCTATATTTGTAACAGAGCCATTAATATAAAAAGTAAAGTTATTTAGATTGCTATTTTGAGTAGCAGTATATCAAGAGCAGAGCCAGATTGAAAAATTAAAGGAGTTTGGATTGTTGGAATATTGAGGTTTAAAAAAAGAGAGGGTGGGCTGAGGTTGAAAAGTATAATTGAATGTAAAAGGTCCAGATAATTAGCATGAAAATTGAGTGTTTTGTTAGAATTTAATCTGCCAAAAATTTTATAGCCAGGCTAGTAGAAATAAAAATAATGTATTTGTTGACAATAATATTGGAGTTTAAGGGGCAGTTTAAGCAGAAGGTTGCAGTTATAGAAAGTAAAGGATAAGGTGGGAGTGAGTGGTTTATAGAATTACATTGCCAGTGATTTATTAGAGTATAGTCAGAGTTGTTAGATTAATAATGGGCTTTGCTAATGATAATTTGGTTATTTAAGAGAGTAATAAGCTATAGCTTGGAGTGTTTATAAAAGTGGCCAGTATTATAATTATAATAGTTTGAGGAGGGCAAATGAAAGCTAAGCAGAAGAGTATATGTAGGGGTAGTAATAGTTTGGCTTTTAAGAAAAGTAAACCAAAGTGAGATTTTTCTCTTTGGGATATTGTTACGTCTAGGTAAGATGTGTGTCTAATCGAGGAGACAAGAGTTGCCAGATGTAGTAAGTTGATCAAGAAAAAGAAGGTGGTGGTGGTGAAGTTGCTTTTTGAAAGTAGAGTATTTGGAATAGGAAACAAGAATTGATTTAAGAAATATTGAGCCTTCTTGGAAGTAAATAGTATTGGAGAATAAGGGCTAGAATTAATAGAATAGTTAATAAATTTGAAGAGTTGTATAATTTTGAAACTTGTGAAGTGTAGATTATCAAAACAACAAAAATTAAGAGAAAAACACTCGCAAAAATACAAAAACAGTTTTTTATATATATTTTTGGCCTTTTGGGCACACTAAGTATTATAGATTAGACCCCAAGTCATATACACAAAGCTGAAAAGAGATAGAAATGTATTACTCTCTACTCCCAAAGCCTTCGAACCTTTTTTCATCCCTCCAACTTGATCAAGCTTGACTTTGATGAATCCCACCAGAACCTCAGACAATCTGTTAACAAAACAAAACCCTATCTTACTAGACAACCTACCACTACTTAAAAAGAAGAAGATTACTTCACAACCTGAAAACACTACAAACACCACTCCCATCACCACTACTGTTGAACTCTCACCTCCTGCACCAAAAAACTCAGCTCAAAGTAGAAAATCTAGCAAACCCCTATCAAAAACAACTATGACATTATCGGCACAAAACAAACAAACAAGCGTGAGAAACAATACAAACAAACAAAATAGCATGGGAATCAATATAAACAAACAAACAAGCGTGGGAAATAATATATACAACCTAAGAACCCAGACCATAACCATGGCAATTGATTATCACAACACACCTGATCCATTTCCAGACCTCAACCAAGATAACTCCTGGAACCCAGATATATAACAATCGACCCCCATCAAGCTTCTGTGACAAACCCAATCAAACAAAGAGTCAGATTACCAGATGGATATCCAATCCAATGCAACTATTGAATCACTTTCACCCCCAAAGAGATCATATAGTAGTGTATTCACTTCCAATCTATCTAAAAAGAAACATATTCAAGATAACCATTTACTTACCTGGTGTAATTCAGTTACTATTGCACTAGCAAAAGCCCGTACACAGGAATTCGATATGGCAATCTGGAACTATGATAACATCATCAATACTTTCTTATCATCAGAGCTTCTGCTAAAATTTCTTCAATACAAAATCCAAACTAATCCAACCCAACACAACCTACCAAATGCAATGAAAACAAAATTTGAGTACCTTAACTCGGCCTTTTTCTGATCTTTTACAAAAAATAAAGAAACACAACTACCACACCAGAAAGAATTCAACTCACTTCTACAAATAGCAATAGAGAAATATAAAAGACTGCATAACGTCTGCTTTATAAACAAATTCAATAGGAACCAAATCTTTGCTAAACTCAAAGCCAAACTAGCTATCGACTTCATATACAACACAGACTTTCTTACCAACAGTCTATACAACTACACTCGAATTATTACGTACTGTCTTAACTTCACACAGATAAACTGCCAACCTAGCTTTGAAGAACTCCGTAGATTAATCAATGAAGCATACTCGACCTTACTCATTCCTCTACCACCAGACCCACTCGAGATAGAACTGTCTATCCAACAAATCCTCCCCTTTCTGTTACCAATCAAAGACCATAAACTCACCTGAGCTACAGTGTTGGCTTTATAAAAATTTTTACCTTTGACAAACTTCCTGATAGCTATTTTTTTACGGTTCTTGAATCACTCCCAGATGATCTGGCTGACCTTCACATCAAAATTAGAGACCTCTTTCCAATTACAGAGCAGGCCAGACTACTATTTTTCTCTGAATATCATTCAAAACTAATGAAATACTATATCATAGAAAGAATACCCCCAAACTACTTTAACTTATCCGAAGCAAAACCACAGCTCCCATCAACACCCCAAAACCTTATCTCAGCAATTCGCCACTTATTTCCCTGTAATCCTATTGACATATCAGAATTTCATAGATATGTCGACATCCTTAGAGAACACTACAGCTTCTGACGCATCCCTAACGATTTCTTTGTACAAAAGAAACCTCTTCCAAAGGATCCATACTCCATCAAAACAATTAGAACCTATAATTTTCCTATTTCTGATACACACCAAGCAAAAGAATTCGTGGCAGAAATTCAAGACAAATATAAATTCAATATCCCTCTCCCACTCTCCTATATGATAGTCAATCCTACAAACAAACTTCCACTCCCTAGTGAAGCTAACTTAATCACCAAAGTTAATCTAACTATACCTATCACAAGCCCCAAAGCACTAGTTGATACTGCTTGACTTCTGAGAGAACACTACTTCTTCTATCAAATTCCAAGTGAATGGATCGAGATCCACATAATCTCAAATACCTTAGCTAAACCACCACTTCTATCTCAACTCTCTGAAATCACCTCCTACTTAGAACAAACGAATCTTCATCACACAATCCACATCTCTATCACTAATCACGAAAAAATCAAAAGCACTATTACAGAATTATAAAACCACTTTAACTTTCAAAATACACCTCCTTATCTCCTCAACCTCCCTAACTTACCAGACTCTATTGGAACATCCTAGATAATTATTCCTCACTCCAATAAATGAAACCCATCAAACTAGCTCACTGCCTACCAACCTGGACCACTCTAATTTATCCACATCACAGACAACACCTGCAAGCCTGCATAACTCCTTCTCCTCACAATATTTTAATTAACCATCACCTTCCTCTGACTCTAATAATAACACACCCTTAACTACCGAACTCGACATCCACAAATACTTAAACATAGTAACTCATAACGTACAAGGACTTACTAACTTACTTAAACTTCAGGTCTTACTTGAATTCTGCACCACAAATAAATACCACATTATCTTGCTAACCGAAACAAAATTAAAGGACTCCGTATCTGCATCCCTTATTAACCCATATTACTATATATATACATCTAACTTCTCTCCAAAAAACAAAGTACAATGTGAAGCAAGTCTTGGCACTGCAGTTGTACTGCACAAAGCCTTACAACTTTATATCCACAATATACAAACATTTCCAGACACCACAATATGTATAGACTTTCACCTTCCTTCTAGTAACAAGCTTTGACTCATATTATTATACCTACCCTCTAACCACCTGGACCAGTCAACCTCAACCCAAAACACAATTGCAAACTGGCTCCTTAAAGCAAGACACAAGAATTGGCATACTATTACTCTCGGCAACTTCAATAACAATATTAAATGCTGCAAAAGAACTTCCAAACTATTCTCTACTTTGCAATCCTTATCATCTTCAAGTCTCTTCAACTTCTTTTCAGTTGCAGGTTCTACCTGAAGACATGGCCCTCTACATAGTCAAATCGACAACATTTGGGTTAATCCAGAAATAATTCTTAACTTCAGCCCACCTATACTGTTAGACCCAACAGAAATTACCAACAGTGATCATATAATTATTCAGACTACTTGGACAACTGACTTCAACCTCAAAATCCCACGAACTAAAAAAAAGAAAAAAAAAATCTATCTATATAAACAAATGAACTCAGACTCCTGGCAAGAGTTTTCAAAAGCTATTGAAAACGACTTCAAAACCTTAAACATATCGTCACCCCTACCAACCAAGACCAATTTAACAAACATTGGAACAAGTGGTCAAACACAATCAAGGCAATTGCCAATCGGGAAATACCAACAACTCTCAAGTCACGAAAAACTTTTTATGCATTTTTCTCAAAAGCTACCAAACTTCATATAGTACTCAAAACAATCAACAATACACTTCACATTACCTGCTCAATTCAACCCCCATACTCACCTACCTTAATAGCCCAAACAATCAATGTCTTACTTAACAAGATAAATTCACTAACCGAAATACAGACAACACCTTGCCAACTCGACAATTTGATAACTAACCATACCCATTTTCTCACAACACTAAAAAATCTAAAAAATACAATATGAAAAGCGCGAAGAATGAGATTTAAGCAGCACAAAGAGAAAAAATAAACTTCTATATCCAGTGATGCTACAATGATATGGAAAC